>CALNXI010002900.1:0-2500 GCA_942486025.1 Porites evermanni
CGTGTGTTACCACCTATCTCAATTCATTGTTAATTTGGTTCGCTAAATATTGCTACGTTAATGTATTCCTAATTGCCACAGTTCTTTATTAGAAACTGCGACAGGTGTTACAAATTACGGCAAAAGTTGGGGAGAAATTATTAAAAGAAGTGTTTTTTTCGTTTCCGTTATCCAATTAGAATCGAGAAGGTAAAATTCTATATTAAAAATTAAAAAGTATACATTTATCAGGAGCGTAGCAAGCGTAGCTACCTTTATGCACGCACGGCACGCACGTGCGTACCTGAAAAAGTCGAGGGTGAAAAAATAATAATAACATAAGATACGAAAGCGAATAATGAAAAAAAAGCAAAGTATATAAGATAGGTAAAATATAATTATTTTACGTTGACAGTTTGGTTCAATTCATTTAACAACGGATTGTTTAATTTTTAGTTTTAATTACTCCCATTTAAAAGTCGGCTTCCTTTGGTGGATTAAATATTTAATAAATATAAATGATGTATTTTAAGCCTTAAGTTAGGAAAAGCGATTGACGTGCTTCAGTCCATGAATACAAAAAGACGATAAAGATTTTTTTCAGTTTACACATGCAGTCACGTCATTTCATACAGCTATTTCGAGAACGGTTGTCGGAGGTGCACGCGACAATCCCGAAAGGTATTGTGGGTGGCTTTGAGGGCAATGTTCTTCAAAGAATTGAAAGAATGGTACGGGAGGCTACGGACATATGTTTGCGAGTATTAAAGGAAAGCAACAAAAGTAGGTTCGACAGCTTCAGTCGTTACGAACAGTGTATTGATCATATCCCATATTATCTTTCGGGATTGTCGCGTGCGCATTTCTTCCGACAACCTTTCTCGAAACAGCTGTATACAGTAAGAACGCTTCGACTTACAATAATCTCACCTTTTGGAACATTGAGCAGGAGGTTGGGGGATAAGGGCATTTGGAGAATTGTGCGTACCCCCGAAAAAATCCTGGTTACGCCCCTGTTTATGTGAGATGCAACATGAAAACACCTGATGGTTAAAGCGTAACTGTTTTGCCAAGGTGCGTGCTGGCTGATCATGCCCGCGTGCGTCAAAAATATCATTGATACAAAGCAGAGTATTAACAGAACACATGGAAGGAACTCGAAGAGGAAATTACACTCGTAACTCATGACTCATGACTTATGATTATTGAATATGCCTGCCTTCAATAGCACTGAATCCCTGTAAAAAGTACCAAGTAATTTCTGCAAGTGTTCAATTAGAGTTATTCGTGTACATGCATGAGTGAACTCGGTGCCACTTGGTGAATCCAGCTAATGTTGTTATGCTTGCTTTCGTGTGTCATTTGCATGAGAAATTGTTCGTGATTGAATAAACCGTCGCAGAATCAGCATTTCATGAATAAAACATGATAATGCGCCTGATGTTGCCTGGAAACACAGATTGCTTCGTGACGTCAACTGCATGATGTCAGGTATATAGTAAAAAATATGGAGCACCCAAGATTGCAACACTGAGAACACGCGCAGTTTTCGCGCTGCGTACGCTAGACGCGCACGACGAGATTATATACTTGGAAACTTAACATTTTGCATAAATATCAGGGTTCCAATTATTAACTTGACGTATTCCTACGCTAGCAAGAGGTAGAGAAATTGGGGAACGTCACGTGGCAATAGCGCAAAAAATATCAGTCAATCAAACGGGACAAAGTCAGTCTCGTTTTACTGCAATTTATTGTTAATTTGGTTCACTAAATAATTGCGAGGTCATTGTATTCTTATTTGCGACAGTTCTTTATTAGAAACTGCGACAGGTGTTACAAATTACGGCAATAGTTAAGGCAGCTTTTGTCATGCAAAAAGAAGCGAGAAGGTAAAATTGCCTCTCAATAAACGACTTGTAGCGTGCTTCTTTCGGCTCATCGCTTTAAGAACGAGTAATCTCACATGAGGGTCTCAATGGGGTTAACTGATAGGCGTAAAACGGCCAAAAATTTAGTCGATAGCCGTAAAAATTGAAAAATTTTAACCGTTAGCCGTAAATAGGGTAAAAAAGAGTTACCCGTAAAACAAATTGTTCCCTAGATGTGTTATTTTAAGGAAGGTGCTAAACTCGCTTATGGTTGCGTTTTTTTTTTTCCCGGCTACTTTTGACTCCGTACGCACGTTAGGCCAAGCGCCTTTTAGGTGTTGACCCAGACCTAGGGTCCATTTCCGCCGCTCTCTCGAATAATCAAGTTTTTTCCATAGCAAAAATTTGGCTTCTTGCTGGGGATTAATATTTGTGATTTTCAGGAGGTTATGCCCTAGAAATACTAGTGAAACAACACGCAGAGAAGTCACTGTTTGTAAAACACGTTGCCGATAAACAACAATTCCCTGTTTTTCTCTGACGCTACGGTAGACATTGCCATGCCTATTCCCTGTTCGGCGTCTTCCCACGCAATCTCGGTCAAGGCATTTCGGTGGCGTATCTGAGAAAAAAAAAACACTCGCTCGGAC
>CALNXI010002900.1:7500-12492 GCA_942486025.1 Porites evermanni
TGACCACTACCAGGCTTCATCCGTTTTATTACGGAAAACCACGAATATACAGAGTATATGCTACTGTAAAATAATAAACGGAAATTACATGGTATGACGTGGTAAGGTGTGGCTGCTAAGAAAAATAGATAAAGAATGATTATAATTCGTCACGTTTGTTCATTCCCAGAGGCTCGATGGTTTTGGCTTTATGAATGGGGTGCGCCTCACTTGCTTTCCTAAGACAATCGTGTTCATATCTAAATGGCTATTGCTGAGAGAGAGTTCTGAAACCTGCGGTTTGGATGCGACTACCGAAGGCTGGTTAAGTATAGGAAGTCTATGTTCATTAAAACAATCCTGGAGGCGGCGTTTAGTTTCCCCAATATATTGCAAATTACAAAGGCGGCATTGAATCATGTAGATAACATTGAACATGTTGAAAATATTACAAGGAATGTGAGATTTGATTTCGTAGGTTTCATCCGTAGAGTACCAAGTATAATTGCCACGGCAGTGGTTAATATAGGGGCATGTTGTGCAGTTCCTGCTCTTGCACCGAAAAGAACCGGAGGAGTGGCCTGGGCATTGTTAAAATTATTAGTCTCTGGCAATTGAGCTCTGCAAATAATATATCGCTTAAATTGTTAGAACTAAAAAACCTTTTTCTACAGAAGCCATTTGCGACCTCATTTGTGTTATCCTCACCATGAACAACTTTACTTTTAATTCTCAGCATGCATTATCTTCAAAAACTCGGCACAGCTCTGGGCACTAGAATAGCTCCGTCGTATGCCAACTTATTTCCTGGAAAATTTGAACACGACGCTCTTCTTCGCGCTCCCTATCAACCATATTTATGGTTCTGATTCATCGTCGATATCTTTATGATCTGGACTGAAGGTCTAGAGAAACTGGAGCTATTTGTCGATTATCTTAACAACTTAAACTCCACCGTATAAAGTTTACATGCTCACACTCGTTTAACAATAGGGCCATTTATACGAGGAAAAATAAGACGCGTCTTACATTAGACGCGTCTTAAATAAGGCGCGAACTGTACCATTTATACGAGCATGTCTTATCTAATAAGACGCGTCTTAGCTAAGACGCGTCTTATTTTAGACGAAATGTGCCGTTTATACGGAAAGTTCGCGTCTTATTTAAGACGCGTCTTACGTAAGACGCGTCTTATTTTTCCTCGTATAAATGGCCCTAATATCTCTTTCCTTGATGTCATGGTTTCAGTCAAGGATGGCTTCATAGAAACTGACCTATGAATTCTAAACCTACTGACAAACACCAGTATCTTGTCATTTCATCTTGTCATCCTCATCACACTAAACGCTCTATTCCTTACAGCCTTGCACTTCGCCTTCGCCGCATCTTTTCCAGCCAGGAGGGTTACAAACAGCGTACTAATGAACTTATTAGGGACTTTAAGATTCAACGACGCGACGGCAATGAGAACGTCGCTTAAATAGTGAATTTGCGTTCTTTCAGTCTTAATCGAAATTATTCCTATCCACTTACTTTGTCAAATGTAGGCGAACCCTTCGTGGAATTGAATTCCTTGACCATATCCAAGTACAGAAATAGAAATAAAATTTCGTCGTCGCTTGTTTACGTCCTCCATAAAACGCGAAATTAGGTATTTTTACGTTGTAGTCGTGCAAAAACGGGCGAAGAAAAAAACGTGATGCACGTGCAAAGTTGTTATTTTGTTTACAAAACCTATTGTTTTTTTGACGTTCTCGTTGCCGTCGGCGTCGTTGGATCTTAAAGTCCCTATTAACTACCTTACCAATCGTGGTTACGACAAAGCCTTTCTCACGACACAAATACAGCGTGCCTCAGACGTTCCTCATGCTGACGCACTTAAACAAAAAACCTCCTACGCAGACTGAAACCACTCCGTTTTGTTATTACATATAACCCTACATTGCCACCTGAATGTCGCGCACATTAATCACAAACATTCCCCCGTCCTCTACTCCTCAGAACGTTGTAGAAATGTTTGTAAAAACCATCTAATAGTAGCTTAATGCCATTCTAACAATTTAAGCGATATTCTTGTTAGAGTCCAATTGCCAGAGATTGATGATTGTAACAATGCCCAGGCCACTCCCGGTTCATTTCGGTGCAACAGGAACTGCACCACATGTGCCTATATTGACCATGTACGGCCGTGACAATTATACTTTCTACTCTACGGGTGAAACCTAAAAAATCAAATTTCACATTACTTGCAATACTTTCAATGTTATCTACATGATTCAATGCCACCTTTGTATAAAATTTGCAATATTTTGGGGAAACCAAACGCCACCTCCAGGACCGTTTTAGTGAATATAGACGCCCTATACTTAACCCCTCCTGTAGTTACATCCAAACTGCAGTTTCAGAACACTTTCTCATGATCAGCAGTAGCTACTCTGTTTCCCATATGTTACTTACGATTGTCTTAGGAAAGCAAGTGAGGCACACCTCATTCATAAAGCCAAAACCATCGAGCCTCTGGGAATGAATAAATGTGACGAATTATAATTATTATGTAATCTTTATCTATTTTTCTTAGCAGCCACACCTTACCAAGTCATATCATGTAACTTCTGTTAATTATTTTACAGTAGTATGTATTGCGTATATTCGTGTTTTTTCCTAATAAACCTGATGAAGATTGGCCAGTCAAAATATTGCATACCTCAGCCTTTTTCACGTTGTTTGATCAGTCTTTGCATTGTCTTTTTGACTTTAATTCTACTTTTATCTTTTTCGACTGATCACGTTCTTGTTTGATCCAACGCTACATTGATCGTTCACGGTTTTTGCAGTGGTCTTTGAAGCCCTAGTTTACATAACGCAAAAACTGTGTAAAGAAATAAGAAATAATGAGAAATGCATTTTAATTACCGTTTTCTTTTTTACGCATCGTTTTTTAAGCCATAACTTCTGACGAACAAAATTTTGGCCTTTTTTACCGTTCTGGTAAAATGCTGGAAATTATTTGGTGTCAGTAGCCGATAGTAATTGGCTCCTACCGCTGTAGACTGTGGAGCATATTGAAAGAAGCTACGCGCGAGCGCAAAGAATTGTTGACTCACTCGCAAGTTCTCTCGCATGTATCACGGACTCGTTCGCTGTGAAAAGCTTGCTCGCAGGCTTCTGCGATTAACAATTATTGTACACAAAACATTTTAAAAAGTGACTGAACGATATACTGACCTAACCCCTAGATCCCCTACATCACAATAGCTTAACTGAATCCCACAGATGCTCTGTTGCTGACCATTAGTATCGCAGCCCCTGAGACAAGCCTTTGCGCGCGCAAAAGAACTTATGGTCAATTGTCTATGACATCACTCTTTAGCTAAAAACCTCACTTTTGGAAAAAGAAAAACGAAACTGAAACTTACGAAGAGATTTTACAGAATCAGTGATTTTTATCTAAAAACGATTGTTTTTGTGCATTTCAGAAAAGATTCTCCGTCGACTAAGGATGGTAGAGATGTATGTATACAGCTACGAGCATAGCAATAATTGATCCAACAAAATGCTAACATAGCCCAAAAAGGTGTAGTGATTAATAACCTGCGATCAGATCGACAGTAGCTGAAAGAAGATAATCACTTCAGAGAGAGGATTTGTTAAAATCTCAAAAGAACCTCACCGATCTGGAAAGATCGGAAAAATTGAAAGAAAATAATTTGAGAAAAGAGTTACAGCGGCTAAAAGAATAGCAAGAAAAAATCAATTGGAGGCATAAGAACGCTGTTAGGGAATTAAGCGATGGGAAAGGAAAGAACCTCAAGCTGAAGGCTCATTGCACTTCCCTGTTTATTCAATAAACAATGAAGTGCAATGGGCTTTCAGCTTGAGCTTTTTAAACGATGTGAAAGAATCGAAAAAAACCTCAAGCTGAAAGCTCACTGTACTGCCCTGTTTATTCAATAAACAGTGAAGTGCAATGAGCTTTCAGCTCGAGCCTTTTTTAAACGATGTGAAAGGAAAAAACCTCAAGCTGAAGGCTAACTGCACTTCCCTGTTAAAGGAGCTTGACCAGAGAGCCCAGGAACTTCGGCAGCGTGGCCGTGTGGTCAGCGCGTCGGACCCGCAATCCGGCGGTCCCGGGTTCGAGTCCAGCTCTGGCCACTTGCTGGATTTGTGCTCGGTCATCCCGAGTTCAATTTCTCGGCCACGCTTGTAAATAACCAACTGGTTGCCATCTGCCAGTTGGGGTTTTTAATCCTGTTATGTTGTATTTGAATTATTTGTTTCTAAATATTTGAGTGGAGTGCCTGTAAATTAGCTGACTAGCTAAGTGCACCTTCCACTATAAACATGCCTTTTTTTTATTTTTTATTTTTTCGGCAGAAACAACAAGAACTTGATCGGGCAGAACAGGAACTCCGGAATTGGTCTACAGCCTAGGCGAAAGTCTGTATCATGCAGCTAGCACCCTAGTGTATATCATTACTGGAGGTATTTTGAACTGCTGTATAAAGTACTTCCAGTGGCCCAGGCCATCGTCTGGAGGAGCGACCATCACAGAGCTCGACACTAATAAAGTAACAACAGCGGAGGGAAAAACGATTGCACTGCTGTCTCACCATTAGGGAGCTTAGCAAAAAAGTGAATTCGCGCTGCCTCAAACTTTATAGCGCTTATTGCATCTCGTTTAATTTGTCATATGTGGGCAAATTTTTTGGATTTGAATTCTGAAGGACTGTATCAAAGTTCAGGAAAAGAAAAAGAAAGTTGTTGTCTTGTGTTCCCGTCCTCGAAAAAAGGTGAAAGTAGGCACTTTCACTTTGTAGTCGTGCGAACGCATTGACGGCAATGAAATGTAAGAAAAAAAAGCGGGATGCACGTGATGCAAAGTTGTTGTTTTGCTATGATCTAACCTATTGCCTTTTTAGCCGTTCCCGTTCCCGTTCCCATCGTCGTTGCTTAAGCTCCCTATTACAGCGTGACAGGGAGTCCTCGTGTCATCAAAACCATCTTCGGAAGCAG
>CALNXI010002901.1:20425-41096 GCA_942486025.1 Porites evermanni
CTTCCCCCTTGCCAAAGTAAGTATTACAGTCTCCCGCCGTGGCTCCTGTTTTAGGGACAATATTTCCCTTTGGCCTAAGGTTTCTTTGAAGAACTCTATTTAAGGAAAGGAAAGCCCCCCAAAACAAACTCCCTTTTTGATTATTCAAGAACATTCCCCCCCCCCCCTCCCACCCCAAGCATAGGTTCACATGAATTCTCTTGATTGAGTAAGAGGGTTGTAAGCAAGTGTAGTTAAGAATTAAAACTTGTATGAAAAAACGTTTGTGCCCTAGTGCCTACAGCACTTGTCAACAACAATTTCAAAGCAATACTTGTCACATGAAAAGAATCCCACTCATGCTACCATACTCTTATATACTACACACAGCAGGTAATACCAACCTTTGCTACAGGAACAGGAGTTTTTCCTTTCTTGCTTGCTTGCTAAAATGATTATTTTTAGAAAAAAAAAATAGTAACAATCAGTAATAAGGCAAGGAATGGGTAAGCGAGAGGCCATTTACTGAAAATCTACAAGAATTCAAAACCTAAACAGTATCCACACCTTTTTGGAGGAGTCTCTTTTCATATCTTCCTTGTGTTGGTTTAATTTGGTCTTCAAAACCATCAACTAGAACCAAAACAATATTTTACATCATAAGAACAGAGAAAAAGACACTCTTACCCACAGCGTGCAAAGAAAGTGGTGTCCGATAGCCCATGGTAAGTGGATCATTTTTGCTATCAGGCTGGTGAATCCTGTTCTTAACTTGCCCAACGGGCAAGTGCTGTTTTTTGGGGTAATTCAAATTACAGAAGGATTGTAATCAATCCTGCTAAGGGTTTTGGGGCTAGTTGAAATGACTTGTGGGCTAGTACAGGCTAGCTACAGCTTGCCCGAATGGCAGGCTGTAAAACTGACTTTCTTTGCACCCTGTAACCAATATACAGTAAGAGCTAATGTCAGACTTACTATTACAAACTTTTGTCAAACTTACAGTTTCCTCTCTGAATTCCTCTGGAACATGTTTGCCTTTCTTTCTCCGATTCTGATAAGAAAAAATGTCAATAAACTTAAATAAGCACAGATCGATCTTCTCCTAACATTTTAATAACTAATTTTCTTCGTGGCTTTGTAATTTACCTTTGCAGTGTAAAAGTGATTTTTACCTTGACTATCTCCATAATGCTGTCTATGTCACCCTCACCATCGATATCTTCCTCTTCTTCTGTGTCCTGGTATCTGTTTTAATATGAATGGTTGTTTAAGTCAGTTTTTCCACTCGTTTGAACTGCAGATAAAATAACTTTTTAATGATGTGATAATGAGTTACTTTAAGGAGGCTGAGTGGTGAACGGTTAGAGAGCTGGACTTGTAATTCGGGGACCCCAAGTTAAAGTCCCTCCCTGACGGCTAGCTGGATTTGTTCTTGGTGGTCCTGTGTCCAAATCCTTGGCCACGCTTGTAAAATAGCCAACTGGTTTGCCTCCTACCAGTTGGGATTCTTAACCATGTTATGTTTCACTTCAATTGTTTGTTTCATTATCCTTAAAAGCCCCATAAGGGGAGAGGATAATAAAATTATTTTATTTTATTTATAACCTGAATATATTAAGGCATTATCAATGGCAACACAGTGCTCTCCCTTATTAATCTAATCAAGCCAAATAGGGTTGCAATTTTATCCTGCATTTTTTTTCAAACAAGGAGATTATTTGAATAACAGTTGCATGATATTCAACAAACTCCTTCAATTATTGAGAGTTTGTGATATAAATCATAACTGGAAGAACACCAAATTGGATAACGCGATGTCACACAACTGCTAGTAAGACAATGACTGTTGTTCTTACATTGTGGCATTCTATATACTCAGGGTATTCAAGACACTTTCATGGACAACATGACACTGGTTATATTGTAACTTAGAATGCATTGATTACAGCCTAGTGGGCAACAACCTAATGTTGGTATCATTATTTAGGTGACTGCTTGGTAATAAGGGAGGCATGAGTGTAACCAGTTATTAACCATCATACATTCTTACCTTGAATCAAAGTCCACATCTGAAGAACAAGGGTGTTGTTTAGATCCACAGAAGTATGTGAGAAAGTTACTTGTTCCTGCACCTTCACCATCTAATTGGTCCAGAAAATATTTGTATCAATCACATGCAGGAATGCAGAGATGAATCTGAAATCTATCCCTTCTAATGGACTCAACATTCATCCACTAAATAACGGAATCTTAGGGGGTATGTTTGACCTGGCTTCACTGTCATTTTATAATAATCATGACTAATTCTTTGCAGAAACAGTACTTAACAAATTATTTGGCAACTTCCACGACTGATATACAATTCTCCACATGACAATCATTGGTCACACGCATTTGATTCACATTGCATCTTGTTGATTTATGTTTGTTGTAGACTGCTCATTAGTTAAAAAGGGCAGAAGGCTGATACATGTTGAAATTCTCCTACCCCTTCCCATTTTATAGCACATTCATTACTGCCGTTTCCCCCCCGCCCCTTAACTACTACCATAAGTATAGTGTTTAAGTGTTTTACAACATGATAAATGCATTTGACATGGATACAAAGTTGTGGAATATTAATATTACTGGACATCAGAATGCTTATTGAGTGACATTGTTAAAAGTTCACATTTCTGTTATTGACTACTACAATCATAATGGTAGTCAATGCAAAAAACAAAAATGACAAAAATTTAAAATCCCAAGAAAGTAATAGCAGCATGAAAACGTTTTGCCCCAAGGGCTTCATTTGAATAGGCCACTTCAGAGTTCACATTCACATTCAAAACAATGTTAAGTCAAAAACCTTTATTGTGAAAATGATTTTTATTGTTACAATATTATAAAAGTCATTTTTATAACAATAGCTTCGCACTTAGCCTCGCCTTGAAACAGAGGTTGGGACAACTTAGAAATGGCCTATTGTAGCAATAGGACATCACATGCTGCAGACTTTACCCCAATAAGGACCAACAGCAATTTTCTCCTAACAATGTCCAAACCTTATCATGAGATGAGGTTATGAGAATTAATTAAATGATCACCTAAGAGAAAATACTTTAATCTTTTATCAAATTCTCTCAACTCATTCTTTAAGGAAATATATAGAGATGAATTTAGAGAATTTGTATGTGGATATTGGGGCCTAAAGGGTTCAAAGAGTGCTGAATCATCATACCATAACTTAGTCAAGAAGTGAAAGAATAGACCCTTCCATGGTTTTTTCAAATTTTGATATGGACCAGTAAGGCAAAAGCCATCAACTCCACTGGGAAAGGGCGTCTTAAAATTAGTCAAGTCAAGTTAAGTCAACTTTTTTTAGGCAGGGTAGCCCTGTCAGTCAATGGCTGCTATCAAAAGGGGCCCTGCGTAAATTATGACTAGATGATAAAAATTTAAAACGTAAAAATTACTTTAAAATTATGTATAAGGATTTTAAAAAGTGCCTAAAACGGAAAATACATATCATCATAAATTGTGTAAGATCAAGAAAAATAAGACAGCTATCGAAGAAAAACAATTGCCAAGTTTGAAAGTGATGCATCTTTAGTGAGCAACTATATAGCTATTTACAGTGATTTGTATGGTGGGGGCACAAACTTTGCCCACCACCAAACAAACCTCTGTAGAATCTTGTAACTTTGAGGAGCTATAACTTTGTTACTTTTCAACAAATTGCTTTCAAACTTAGCTGTTTTACTACCTTTAAGGTGCTCTCTCCAGTGGACTAGGCAGATTTTCCCTATCTTCTCCATGTCAAAGGTTGGAAAAAAAGGTCTATTTTGTTTGTCAAACCTCAATTATAATAAAAGTACATAACTTTTTATCACCTCCCAACTTTTTCCTCAAAAACATTCCTGACCCTCCCCCTATTTGTACCAGTCCCTACCCCTCCCTCCAAGTGATGACCAGTGAGTACCATAAATCCTGTATTAAGCCTCCTGGGGGCTCAACACCCTACATGAAGACTCTGTTATAAAAAGGTCATGCCATATCACAAAACCATCCCTGGTTTACTTAAGAGAAAAAATGGGTCAAAGATTATTAACAAACCAATAATATTTTAGTTTAAACTTTACTGTCTCTAAACTGCTTTGTGATAGTACAATAAACTTTGTGAGTGTGTCAAACATTCAGGTCATATTTGAACTGGAACAACATTTATAAAATAACTAAGATAGTATGCGTACTCTGATTGGCCAAGAGGTGTGTTTGCATGAGAGTATGTAAACATGGTTGTGATGACAAGGATGTTTTGCTTTTTGCGCGCTTAGCATGTAAGCATGAATTACGAGATGAGTGTTTAAGCCAAATGTATAATGAGAAAAAACATTTCTCAAAGTTATTATCTGTGTAATTCTCGCTTGAATCTACAGTAAATTTGCTCAAATTCAACAAAATTTACAAAGAAATGTACCGACTGAAGAATTCATCGTTCATGGCTAATCAGTATTTGCACTTTTTTTGTTCTTTGTTGCTGAACATACGACATTTTTTTTGTCTTATTAAACTCTTCATTTTGCTTGCGCACTTAATATTACTTGTTTTCCTCTATACACTGATGGTCCACAAAAAGTAATGAAAGCAGCTTAAATAGAGGTCTTAATACTTTGCTAGTAACAACAGCAATAAGTTTACTAAAGTGACAAGCTGAGTACAGATATATAAATAGTGACACTATACATAAACATATGAAAAATTAAGTTATGAGAACAAATGAGTGTGTTTCTCAGTAATTATTAGGTAATCTTAGCCTAAAAAGTACAAATAACGTTTCCTTTGATGAACTATTAGGAGAATCTTATCATTATTAATATACAGTTAAAATATATGCTACGGTTACCAAAATTACTAAATATTTGACGATAACAACACGAAGTCGATGAAACGTTTTCATCTACATCGCGAGTAATACAGCGTAAATGGAATTGTCAATAAAATATTACTTCTAGTGTTAACGTGTCGCCCAATCGTGAACCAGCGTGATAACTGATTGAGTCACACGATACCAACAAGTTACATTACGAGGGAAATCAATATTTAGGAGGGTTTAGCCTTCGAAACTACTCAAAATCACTTTACCTTCTTTCCAACCAAAGATGTCCCGCAGGAAATCGAAGAAAATCTAAATATAAAGATATACGAAAATTAAATATATCCAGGAATATTACATTTGTACGAAGGTGTAAATTCGCAAACCGAATTAATCGCAAGGACTTCTTGGCTATTACTTTAGCTTTGTCTCCCCAGTTTTATCAAAGAAGTAAAGTTACAGGTCTTTTTATGTCTTATAATTACCTGATCATAGTCTGATCGACAAGAATCGTTTTTGTATTCTGCAGAGAAAAGAAAAATATATTGAAGTATCCGACAAATCTAACGTTGAAAATTGAAGTAACCACACGCAAACCGGCCTGATACGTCTGAGAATGCAACTTCGCGACGTAGATATATCGAATAGCTTAAAGGTCATGGGTAATAAACGAATTTGTCCAACTTATTTTAAAAGTGAGGTCTTACCTAAGGTAAGAGATTCAAACGCTTTGCTGACTTCATCAAAAAGCTTCTTTTCCGAAGGAACGTCACCTTGGTTCTATGATATAAAGCGAAAGAAAGTCAAACGTTACACAAGTTGATGAAATTATAAGTGCACAGGTTCCAGACTGGAGTAGTGAAAAACACGAACGAAACAATTCTGGGATATAAATACAAAGGAGAATTCAATATCAAAAGATCTCTGGAGCATTTAAGGTGGAATGGATGATAAAAGCCATTATCAACAGAGCATAAACAAGCTTTGACGGAACACAAACCTTGTCCGGGTGACACTGAAGGGCAAGCTTCTTGTAGGCCCGCTTAATTTCATCTGCAAAATAATCCACATCTCTCAGTAACAGGGACAACAAACGACTCCATCTCTCAAAGAAGTGTTGTAAGGTATATAATGAGAGAATCTGTGGAACATATGATCTTGAAAACCTCAAACAATCCCGATTCTACTGCCCACTTTGAAGTCGGAAGTTCATTACGATGAACCTCTACAGTACGGTGGGGTTTATAGTTCGAGATATATCCATGGAAATACCTACTTTCTGACGAACTGTTGTCCACTCCTAATATCTTGAGGTACTCTTTCTTCTCTTCTTTTGGCATTTTTTCGATTTTTCTTTCATCTATCCGTAAAACCCTCCATCAAATTTCAAGGACTTCTAAACTCAANACGAATTTGTCCAACTTATTTTAAAAGTGAGGTCTTACCTAAGGTAAGAGATTCAAACGCTTTGCTGACTTCATCAAAAAGCTTCTTTTCCGAAGGAACGTCACCTTGGTTCTATGATATAAAGCGAAAGAAAGTCAAACGTTACACAAGTTGATGAAATTATAAGTGCACAGGTTCCAGACTGGAGTAGTGAAAAACACGAACGAAACAATTCTGGGATATAAATACAAAGGAGAATTCAATATCAAAAGATCTCTGGAGCATTTAAGGTGGAATGGATGATAAAAGCCATTATCAACAGAGCATAAACAAGCTTTGACGGAACACAAACCTTGTCCGGGTGACACTGAAGGGCAAGCTTCTTGTAGGCCCGCTTAATTTCATCTGCAAAATAATCCACATCTCTCAGTAACAGGGACAACAAACGACTCCATCTCTCAAAGAAGTGTTGTAAGGTATATAATGAGAGAATCTGTGGAACATATGATCTTGAAAACCTCAAACAATCCCGATTCTACTGCCCACTTTGAAGTCGGAAGTTCATTACGATGAACCTCTACAGTACGGTGGGGTTTATAGTTCGAGATATATCCATGGAAATACCTACTTTCTGACGAACTGTTGTCCACTCCTAATATCTTGAGGTACTCTTTCTTCTCTTCTTTTGGCATTTTTTCGATTTTTCTTTCATCTATCCGTAAAACCCTCCATCAAATTTCAAGGACTTCTAAACTCAATCGCCTCTAACGCTTTGTAAATTCAACATGGCGATCCCTTCCGATGACGTCACGTGGCTAAACCTATCCCAGCGTGCATTGCGGCTGCTAATGTCGACCCGAAAGTTGAGTGAGGGACTACTCGTAGCCCGCGGATGTGAATAATTAGTGAGTAGCCTGGGAGAGCATCCGGTTTTTTCCGCTTTAGTTTCTAGTTTGAGAGAAGCGACGACCGGAAATATGTCTGCGGTTCGCAGACGAATAACTGAACACTTCACTGAACAACAACGATTCCAAAAACCGCTTTTCGGCCGCACCCGTCGATTCGGAGTCACAGGCTTAAAAGAGTTAAGAGGACGTTTCTATTCAACAGCAAGAACGTGCCTTGAAATTAGACTGCCTTGATTTTTCCCCTCTAAATTCTTGGGCCAGCAGCCCATAACGATTAAACAGGGACGAACAACTCCTATACCGGACCAGTTTATTTTTAACTTTTTATACAATTGTACATAATAATGACAAAACACATTTTTTTCCCCGCAAAACTTGAAACTCCGCTCCATCTCTGAGTGCATTCGAAGTATGTTTTTCATAAGAAGAAACAAAAAGCAAACTGCGATGATAAACATAAGAAAATATAAACGCATTTCAGGAGAGAAATAAAACTTTAATATGACGGTTCATTTTCTCTGTTTTGAGTTCTAAATATCACAAATTGTTCCCCAGCGAGAGTAGGATGTAC
Organism: Porites evermanni; assembly: GCA_942486025.1. Lineage (NCBI taxonomy): Eukaryota > Metazoa > Cnidaria > Anthozoa > Scleractinia > Poritidae > Porites > Porites evermanni. The sequence continues at coordinate 28,125 of CALNXI010002901.1, forward strand.
GCTTCACCGCCATCAATCTTTACGTAAGGACTTAGTGTCAAGGAGGTGGGCGGGAGGTGCGGGTGTTTCCTGCATTACAGCCTGTGGGTTAGCTATATTACTTTACTTCCGGTAATTTGATGTTGCTAAAATCACAACGAAAGGTACTAACATAGGCGTACCACTCGCAATGAACCTGGAATGCTACAACCTCGTATAAAACTGTTTCAAGAGACAGTTCTGTGCTCTTGCGTGTTGCTTGTTGCGTGTTGCGTGTTGCGTGTTGCGTGTTCTTATCAGTTCCATCTATGTTCTAGAGCATGTGCTTCTGTCTAACGTTTGCGCCAGTACAATCTCCTCCAGACTAAACAGGAAAATTTGCCCTCTCCCCAGCCCCAGGGGGGTACTTCGGATTTTAGGTGACGGGCATGTTCGGATGGGGGCGAAATTCACAACAAAAAAAAAATCTTTAAGGCTCCCGACAAAACCGCAAAAAATCCTATGCCAAATTTCCCGAGCCTTACTTTGAATTTTCAGATGCAATGCCAGGAGTGCGTTAAACATTAAAGACTTAAAACAGCCGCAAAAACAAGTTTGATAGTGTACTTTATTCGCAGAACGACGAGGCCGGATCACGCGCACGCAGGCACTATCACGAATCTTCAGATTGTTTTGAATACGCAAAAAAATCGTCACTAAAAGGCAAGCCACCAGAAAAAAAATATTTGGCTAATTCTCCTACCCAAAAAATCCCGGCATCGAAAATTTTACACCCCCAAAAAACCCTTCGGTCATCCCCGTCACTTGAAATCCGTGGTCCCTCCCTCTGGGTCCTCACCCCCTATTCCCTAAGTTGTTTTGGTCTAAAATCCATCGTGTTATGTCCTAAACAACATCAGGTAAGAGGAGGAGGGGGAAAACGACGTTTCCCATTTTTGCTGAGAAAAGAAAAAAATAGGTATTTTTGTGATCTGTCTCGACATGTTTTGTCCGAGGTTGTAGCTTTACCTAAAAAGAACAAGTAGAACGAGGCGAGCAGACAAATGATAACCGGGAACAATTGTACCGTAGAAAATTGTATTACATTCACGTCAGGAGCCCCTAATTCACGCTTAAGAACTTGCAAATTGGAAATAAAAACAGTTCAGTATAAGAATTATACAGAATAGGGCAGTTTGATAGGATTTAAGGCAGCCTTTTCCCCGGCTGTAAAGCCAGAGAAAAGCGCCCTTGGGACGAGGTTGGATTTAAAGCAGTCGTTTGAGAGGAAGGGGTTAAAGAAATGGTTCGAGCCTCTTTGAAATGAACGCCAGGGGCGCATATATATAAGTAACTAAACTAAAACTGTGTTTTCTTGCCTCGGTGTGTGTTGATCGAATAGACCTTGAGCCCAGACGGCATGAGTCGCCTGAGCCTCTATTTCTAATGTAGTAACATTCTCGACCCCAGTGCTTACGGGTTTGGAAAAGCGCGCGTAAGTTCTCTCCTCTACATGCGCAGAAGAGCTCTGGGTCGAGATTGATGCAGTAATTAAATTGGGTTAGCATTAGGTAACATCGGCTGAAGTCAGATTGTTTCTTTCAGTAAAATTACATGAAGAACAACTTAAGTCCAACTTTACTGTGTAATATAATAGTGAAATAGAAAAACTCCACTGTGATGCTTTGAACCCGGGTCACTTGCTTTATAGGCTACATCCATATCCACTACACCATCGAGGACTAGCTGCCAAATCCAGTAATTTTTGAAATATACATGTTCTTATATATGCCGTACCCCATTACAATATTTGAAAGCTAACCGTTTTCAGTCCAGTGCTTAACCCTAATCACTGCAGATCAGTGCTTAACTCTCTACTGTTTTCTCTCCATAACTGGCGCTCTGTAGTTTTGGTTTCTTCAGCTATTCTAGCCTCATTCTACATTCCAGTCTCGTTCCATTATGAAAATAATGCGTTGTGTAAAATTCATCAGGTGTCCAATCTGGCTTCAGTCGATGTTATCTAATGATAACCATTAAACTGCTGCTGCTTAAACTAGCACAGGTCACCCAGACCCTGTGAGTGTACCACAGGTCGATTCCTGTTGAATTATAGTGTCTGCATGGAGGATGCGATCCTAAAATTTGTAGGAAGTACTGAATAAAAGTCAATGACTCTTACTCTGCAGTTAAGTGTTTTTGTCGTTAGTGTTCACTAGAAGTTTCACAATAATTTGCTCAAAGTCACCCTCCATTCACTAAAATATACAAGGCGAAAGGAAGGTGGCATGAAATAAATTCTCAGCCGCCATAGCTCTCTTTCCAACTCCACTTTTTCCACGGCGAAAATTCGAACTCCAATGGTAAATAAACACGCTAGGCTCTTAGAAATAGGACCACTCCAGATATGGAAACCAATGAAGCTTCCCGAAGAAAAAAAAACCAAAAATGGCCGAAAATACCTGTGCCGAAGTGGCTGGGCAAAACCAATGGCTGGGCACTGTATCCGGCATCCAGGGCTATCTGGGGTGGCCTTTCCAGAGACCTATACGTCACTTGCTCAAAGTCAGCTTCTCCCTCAGGAAACATATTTGGTCCAGGGCTAAGAGCCGTTTAGCACGGGTAACCGGGCAAATTGGGCGGACGTTCGGATACAGCACTTTTCCGACAGCTATGTCAAGGGTCATTAACAAAGATAAAAAGACCGTCCTTGGGACCGGCATAGCTACTATCCATTCTCGTTACCAAAACAGCAATCCTTTACTGCCATGGGTGGAGAACGTAGCTGCTGACCAAAAGGACCGCGGCTATAACTGGGAACGAGACTGGACATTACCGAGGTGGCTGTGCGCACGTTCAAAGGACTGGCCATTCGCCATTTTCACATCTCCGATAATACGCCTTATTTGACCCCCTAAAACTTTGCGTAACCTTTGTTTTTTTTTTTAATTTCTCCTGGGTATTAAAGTGGTCTCAAGGGAAATAAAAGACATTTTGGGGAGCAAAGAAGGTGTATTATGGGAGATGTGCAAATGGAAACCGCGCAGTTTGGCAATGTCTTCTTCCATGAGTCGAATTTTGGTAACTATACTTTCTTCTGGGGTTTAAAAAGCGCGAGAAAAAAAAAGAAGAAAAGAAGATGAGACAAAGCAAAAGACAACAACAAGAAAAACGAAATCGAAAACCGCGCATGAAATATCCATTCGAGGATATTACTTGTAAAGCCATCAAACTAACTCGAGAATTCAGCAGTTTTTAACTCTCCAGGGAGCCAGTTTACCCCGGGTTCAACTCAGTTGGTAAGAAACAACTTTCTTCTTTCATTCCGCAGCATATACAGCGCCACAAAACTTGACATTTTGCTGCTTATTCCGCTGTCGATGTCATAGTGAGGTCATGATCGAAGTCAGAACAAAAACAGAAACGAGAACTTTCTGCAAGCTACTGAAAAGCTATTCATCAGATCGCACGACTTTTCTCGAATTTGTTGCTTTGTTTTTTGAAGCATTTGAGGTAACTGAGCAGGGTCGTAGCCAAAAGAAAAAAAATTCTTATTTGCATTTGACAAAAAAAGCCGGAAAAAAATTAATTTTTTCTCTCATAGCTACCTGTCTGAATATATAAAACTTACTGCCAATTTTTTTTCCCTTAAGGCACACAAAAGAAAATTCCTAGACTGTCTTAAGCCCCTCGCTGTCCCCCTGGATTACTGAAGATTGCGTCGCTCTGAAATGTTTGGTCCCCGTCGTGATTTGTTGGAACAAGATTGAGTTCTTCTACGTCGACTCTCCTCTACACATTCTTCGCCATATTGCCAACCTTAACTTACGCACAAACGCCCCAGGTATGGGGTTCACGGTTACTTTCTAGTGAAATGGTAAAATTCAATGAAAGACCAGCTACCAATCTTACTACTGTCATAATGTAATAACCCTCTTCATTTCGGTGCTCAAGAATTCATGAAGTTAAAACTGCTAAAAAAAACTGACATTTCTTTGTGAAGACCGAAAAACAAATGGACATATGAAACTACTGCCAAAGACTAGAGTTCCCGTTAGACTGATTACATCATAGAATTTCGCCAAAGGACCCATAATGACTAAGCTCAATTAGTTGAAAGAACTAAAGCTTTAAGTTTAATTGGGTTGGCTTTGAGTTGTCCTATGCATTGACAGGTCAATTATCTGTTCAGTTAACGCGGCGATAAGGATAATCTCGCTAATGGTAAGAGGATTTGAGCAGTTCTGATCCCTTTAAACTATTTCTTAATGCCTTAGTTTGCTGAGGTTACCATCTGCTGACGTGTTGTACTGTCCCACTGTCTTGCTTATGCTTAAGAACTGGCTCAATCATGTTTTGGCTTTGGAAAACCAAACGCAACTGTAAATTAATAAGCCGGGAATTAGTGAGTTCAATACTCTGAGGAGGTCCTTAAGGTGGTTGAGTAGGTTCGGACCAAGCATAACAGAATCTGAAAACATGTATTGAGTGACGTAACTTTTACTCTGCTAATAGTTTTTCCCTTGAAATAATCAAACGTTCGCAAAATTTCGAATGTTGCTTTTTCAGGACGGATCCAGAAATTTCAGTAGGAAGGGTGAGGAGAATCGCCAGATATATTATTAACACTATTTATTTTCCGGTTAAAAACTTCGAGAGTGTCTCTGTCCAAAAACTAAGGCGCTAGAAGACAGACTTCCCTAGGAATTCTTAAAATTTTATCACATGTTAGACAATAGCGGCGGCCCAATCGGCTCCCGAGCTCTTGCTCAAATGATGTTCTTAGCCATATCCTTACTAAGGAAAGATCGCACTTTTCAGCTGCCCTTAACCCTGAAATAAATCTTCGGATTGAAAATTTCACAAACCTTGCTACATTTGGGTCAGCCAGAAAAACGTCAGGTAGATCTACAAACAACCAAACAAACTCGATCATCACGTTCGCGCGTGCTTGCCGGAAAGATAAAGGGATCTGACGTTCTTGCTTGTTTACGATTGCGACCAAAAAATATTGGGACACTCCTTCATTTCTAGAAAATCTCAAAAATGGGATCTAGATGGCGAGCATGTTACTAATCTCAAAGTTACGCATCCTAGGGTCATGGGAATAAATTGGATGTGGCAGTTTTGTGTTTAGATTTCGGCTGCCCAGTTAAGTGCTTCTTAGATCAGCGACACGCAACTTGTTCATTGATTAGATTTTTCACAGAAAAAGATGAAAATAATTTTCCATCTTTTTGTACTGATGCAGATTCTTTTTACTAAAAAAGACAAAAGAGACTTTTTATTTGTAGTAAGGACTATATGGAACAGTCTAAAGGATGCACACATACTCCACTATAAAAGGTTTCGTTCATCGATTAATTACCAACGGCTTTTAAATCCAACAAGAATACTTGGAATTATTTCGATAAAAATTACAAGTGACGTAGTTATCTCCTTAAAGCGACTGGATAGTTCCGGGCTGTGCACAAATGCTCTATTCGGGGACTTTTCAATAAGAGTTGTTTATGCAGCTCTTTCATATAGGTTCTTCTATGTATGAGTTATACCAAGTCCGCAGGCTTTAGTAGCTATAAAGCACTATTCTTTGCATTTCACCACACCGAATTCATGATCGGGGCGTAGGTTGATAGATGTAAATAGATGTTAGCATGGGAATTATTGGATTGTGAAATCAAAATATGAAGATCTGTCAGCTCAGTATCAAACCAAATTGTGCCGGATTAGACTAAATCCCGATGAACGTACATGCAGGGGTTGAAATAGCCACCCCGATAATATGCTTAAAAATTATTGGATTGTGAAATCAAAATATGAAGATCTGTCAGCTCAGTATCAAACCAAATTGTGCCGGATTAGACTAAATCCCGATGAACGTACATGCAGGGGTTGAAATAGCCACCCCGATAATATGCTTAATTCAGTTCAGGTTCATTGTGGAAAAGCGAACACGTCTCTAAGACTTGAGATCAATTCCCCTCTTATCGCGACCACCAAATCTGAGGTACGTTAATGAAAGTTTTATAGAACAAACGCACGTTCCGGTTCTTAGATAGTATAGTTGTTAACATTGTATCTTACGCACGTTCCAAACTAATGACCACTAATGAGTACTAAGTCTTTGTGTACCGCTTTGGTTCTGGAAACAAACATCATCAAGCTATGGACCATGCTTAGAAATACATGGTTTGGTGTCTTTTACTGTTGACGGTTAATTTTTCCCACTCTGACGGTTGAACGTTTGACGGTAATTGAGTGGAAATTTATAGTCCAAGATTTTAATTGCTATGTTTTGGAGGTTGTCTTGGCCTTTACACCTCAGTTAAAAATCTTAAAATCTTTTCAGTTAAAGCAAGTTGTACGGTCTTGTTATGCTTAGAGAGAGCGTTTTGAAAACATGGGAACTTGTTTCCCTTTCCAGTTTAGAGATTCTCCAGGACTGAGCACTCCAGTCGGTGAAGATCAGCTGAATAGTGAGATTTGAAATACCATGAAACTTTTTGAGGATTAATATTAGTCTGCATTTTTGACACATAACCTGCTGACGGTTAAATTTTAGGCCGTTTGACGGCTGACATTGATACCCTCTGACTGGACAAAGGTGGCGTCGCAAAATGTCAGCTATCGTCTCAAGCTAGAGTAACGTCTGCCAATAGCTAATTCAAATATTGTTGAGACTAATTACATATTTTTGTGCGAAATTACTACCAAAAACACGAGCGTCCGACAGGATCAACAGGCCTTCGTAACCGAAAAATTTTTATGAAGTTACTTGACCCAACCCATTTGAGTGAAGCCGGGGGGAGGCAAGGTGACCGGCAAAAATTCTAAGAACATTATTTTCGTTTCACTTCTATCTTGTTTTACGTTGAGTTATCATAGAACTTTCTCTATGATAAAAGACTGAAACAGTTTACAGCATAATGAAATAAATCAGATCGTGATTAGAGAATTGTTGTTTTAGGGCCTTAATCAGTCTGTTGTCACTCTTACCGAGACATAAATCGGAAGCCGTCGTGAACAAACAACAATAATGGGAAGTCGTTACGTCACGTTGCCATGGTGGTAAAATGTTTGGATGACAACAAACCAAAAACGTCACTTAAAAAGTGAATTCTCACCGTTTCAAAATTCATCGATCTCATTCAACTTTATTCAATTTGTCAAATGTTGGCGAAATTTTCTGGGGGTTGAATCCGAAAGGATCGTATCTAAGTTTAGGAAAAGAAAAAGAAAATTTTGTGTTGTGTTCATCTACTCCATAAAGAGGGCGCGTGAAATTAGAAGTTTCAGGAGCCCATCATTTGATGGGCTCCTGGAAGTCAACCTCGTCCCCAGGGCTTTTCCCTTAAAAAATAAGGGAAAAGCCCTGGGGACGAGGTTGCCTGGAAGTTTCATGTCGCAGTCGTGCAACGACGGCTAAGAAATGTACAAAAAAGCGTGATGCACGTGCAAAAATATTGTTTTGCTAATCTAAACCTATTGCTTGTTTGCCGTTCTCGTTCCCGTCGCCGTCGTCGTTGCTTAAGCTCCCTGTTGTTGTGATCCAGAAATTTTGGTACCATGGTAACCTAACGTCACACTTCTCCTCTCTATTGAGGTTTGTGGGTAATATAACTGACCACCTACCCCTCCGCTGAGTCACAATTTTGCCCTAACTGAAAATTAAGTGTTAACGTTGACAAAGGGGTAACCTGTGTACAGACGCCCCTCTCTCCTCAGGAAAAACTTTATATGAGGGAAGGGGGGTCGTCTGTACACAGGCTACCTTATTACATTACAAAATTTTCGCGACATGTTTATTTCGCGATTTGGATGTGCGCATATTTCGCGACACTTAAATGTCGTGATCATGTGAAAATTTTATATTTTGAATCACTTTAATTTCGCGTTTTTGAGTACAGCAATTTGCATTTCATAGGCAATGTTATTTAACATGTCTTTGAATTAAATAAAACGGCTTTATCAAAGGAAAAATAACGTCAAAACTAAGAAAAACGCAACAGCAGGAAAAAATATCAACAGTAACAACAAAGCAGTTCTCACAACGTTCACAAGCAGTTCATGTTTGTACGTGAATTATTATTCTTTAGTTAATTGACCACAACATCCATTTACACTGAAAATTCCTCAGAAAGTAAAAAATGTGATTTTGTAAACGTTTCAGTGGTAATAAACTCGTTCTATCTTTATTATGGACATCATGTGAGTCACTTAATTTTCGCGCCATGTTATGTTTGCGACATTTATTGTTCGTGTCACTTTAATTTCGTGATTTTTTTTGGATCGCAAAATTCGCAAAATTAACGTGTCGCGAAAACTTCATGTAATAAGGTAACTTAGGAGAGGGTTCCAATGATGAACTGCCTTAGTTTTCGCATAGCCTGCGCGCAGACCCGAGATTGCATTCGACTTCTATAATTTATTATGACATCACGAAAAATCAAAGAAACTCCTCTAAACCCACGGATGGACACCAAAATTCATAACCCTAACGTGGCACAGGGCGATGGATGAGGGAAAACCTCCCCTTACCTACACTGTGAGCAGTCTCCTTTCTACTAATTATAGGCCTGGCTGACTTTCATTTCCAAATGTTCTGAAAAATTGCACGCATGACTAGTACGCACTAACCTCACCAACAATTTGACCTCTTAAGCTTTTTAGGTCACCTTAACAATGCATAATTGATTACAAGGGGTAGAGTGGTCAAACTTGTAGGCCCTGGCCTACAGGTCTAGAGGCTGGCTACGCCCTTGANTCGCTGAGAAGGAGTTCGCTTCTGTGTCTTGGGTGGGGGGCTGGTCCGCGTTGTCGTGTCTGTCAGGTCGGAACGTGCGGCTGTAATGTCATTTGAAATGGCCTCCACCTCTGACCATTCACATTTGAGTTTAGCATGTACCATCCAAAACGTTAAGGGTAAAAAGGCCAAAGATAGATGAAGTAAACCTTTTGCTGCTTTAGTGCTCTTTCAAATGTTTTTTTGCCTCTCTTGACTCAACTGTTTATGTGCTATAAGCTGGAGTGTTTGCTTTTAAAGTGGGTTATGACGGCATTGACGTCACAATACAGTCAGTTAGGGTGGTTGCAAATTGATCTCGTAGCCACAGTAACCGACTAAACGGGTGGATTATGGTGGATTTATACGTAAAACCGTGACAAAAGCCCGTTGGATTCTTTTTATACAAAGCTAAAAAAAATAATAATAAATTTTAATGGTCAACGGCTATACGCGTATGCCTCAAATAAATCCACCTTAAATTTGTTCTAAGGGAAATTTCTAAAGGGAAATTAACATGTTTAGAAACACTTTTATAAAGTCCGGGATTGCGCTTCACACTTTTATAGCCTTCGTAGCAGGCGCTTGGAACGGACGCGCGAGGGAGACACGCGTGTCACCCTCGCGTGCGTCCGTTCTTTCTTGCACCCATCAATTTCTAGCGCGTGCCACGCAGGCTTCTCTTTTAGAATGGCTTTTATTCAGGCAACAATACAGACGACTTGAAACGAACCTATGACCATTCTTTTTATTTGCATTTTTATCATCCAGTGACATACACTTTTTTTTTTAAACCAACGCTTAATGTTTATTCTTTTCTCCACATAAATCTAGACTTGGTAAGTGCCATCCTCCGGCGTCATTGTCTAACTCTACCCACGGCCTTGATTGAGTCTAGCCCAAAATTTGAATCCATAATGTAATATATATAACTATACAGTGGCAGCCAACGACCGAATCTTTCCGGACAAGTCGGAATTAATGTCAAAGGTGGTTTTCTCTAAGCCCGTTTGGTTAATTTAGAGCCAGCATGCCATGAAAACTATTTTTATCTGTATGTTTTAGGGGAACTTTGGCCGTCTCGATTTAAAGTTTTAGCTATCCCGACGGGTCTTGTCGAAACTGCGAGGGTGCACCCGAAGTAAACATGCATGTTCTTTCTAATCTCGTACCCAGATCTCACTCTGTTTTACACTTGGCCGTGGGAGATCTGGGTTCGAGATTATGTTATTTCATTACAAAATTATAGCTAGGGGATGATTCTTCTTTGTACCGAAATTTCCACGTGACTTTTTTTGCCAATAACCTTCCAAATCTTGGAAATCAAATGTGAAAAATCCAAGTTCATCGGAAAACTCCGAATATCTTAGACGAATGGAACTGTTACTCAGCAATTTTTAGCCTTTCTTTTGCTATAGAAATTTCGAGGCAATATTTGCTCCTTCGAACAGATATTTACAGAAAACATTCGTTAGGTGCCCCTGACTATAGCTGCCTTAAATACTAAGAGCGTAATTATTAGTTTTCTTGATTCTTACTGAAGTCTTAAAATGATGTTTATGACGGGAGAAATGAGGCATTTTATTTTATTGTATTTTGGCTTTTTGTTTCAGAATGGGGACGGCAAAGTGGGGTTTTGCCTTAATGACATTGACAGTGCTTCTTATGTTCTTTACTCGGTGCGATGGCTGGGGATTCCGCCACAGTAATGTTAAAGGTAGGAAGAGAGAACCACAAAGAATTCTCCTGGACAAGTATCAAGTTACCTCGGACGACCACGACAGCCAAAACGTGCAGTATGATAACAACAGAGAAGAATACAAGGACCAAACACTGCCCCAGAAAAAGTACGATACTTACGACAATCGAATAGTTCCGGAGATTTATTACAGATCCGGCTTCGACAACTATAGATTGTCATACGACAACTTTAGGGTCAACAACAACAAGCCAAAAGCCCCCCTCGGCAACTATAGAGCCCCGTACGATAACCCAGAAGTCCCCCTCCGCGACAACTATAAAGTCGCTGATGAGAACCAGTTAGTCTCTAATGTCTTCGACTACTACAAGAACGCTGACTTCTTAGTACCAGGAAAGCGCCCGCGAAAACGAAGGATGTCTAACTAACAAAGATGTTAAAAACAGTTAAAAAGCCTCTTCCAAAGAAAACAAATATTCAAAGTTAAAAACCGATTATAGATGTAAATTTTTTTGCAATTGCTTCATATAAAAACCTTAGTGCCTGAGAGTCTAGTCTAGTAAAAACGACGGATCTACTTAACAAAGAAGCTTTGATAAATGCTTTTTTCCATGCGTGGAAGTTGAGTAAGTCGACTTTTAATGTCCCATTCACACCAAGTCTTAAATATGTTTAAAAGTTGGTTAGTAAACAGGTTAAGATTGCTTCCCTCATAAAGCTGCTTATTGACTTAAGTTGACTACAAGTGTAATGCAAATTATGTTTAACATGTTGAAGTTCATTTAGATTCTGCATAAATGGCCGTGTCCCAGTTCTCCATGTCTGTTTTTCATTTCTAAAAGCTTTTTTAAATTAGACATGTTTAGTTGGTGTGAATGGGGCACATCTCTATTTGAATTACTCAATTATTTACAAAAACTTTACAATACTTGAAAATTACAAATGAATCCTAGATAATAAGTCGAAAAATGATTTTTAAGATAATATTAAAAATTCTATATAACATATTCATATTGAAATATGTTAAAATATAAAGCATGAATATAAGTGGGATTAAACTACAGCCCGGACTGTTTCGACATCGCATATATAAAAGTATTACTTGTTCTGTTCGTGCAAAGCTTTGGCATATTAAAAAGGCGCTGTCGTCTTTAGCTTAGGTTATAGCGTGAGTTGTCATAGTCTGGTGGAAGGAGCGCCTTCAATTTATGGTTTGGATCACTGAAAATGTTATCAAAAAGCCTGCTACATAGTACATAATAATGCTCCAAAATGGGTGTTAACCCCACCTCTATTGCCGAGTCGCACTTTCCTGAGGTTATTATTGATACATTTCATAGGCAATGTTATTTAACATGTCTTTGAATTAAATAAAACGGCTTTATCAAAGGAAAAATAACGTCAAAACTAAGAAAAACGCAACAGCAGGAAAAAATATCAACAGTAACAACAAAGCAGTTCTCACAACGTTCACAAGCAGTTCATGTTTGTACGTGAATTATTATTCTTTAGTTAATTGACCACAACATCCATTTACACTGAAAATTCCTCAGAAAGTAAAAAATGTGATTTTGTAAACGTTTCAGTGGTAATAAACTCGTTCTATCTTTATTATGGACATCATGTGAGTCACTTAATTTTCGCGCCATGTTATGTTTGCGACATTTATTGTTCGTGTCACTTTAATTTCGTGATTTTTTTTGGATCGCAAAATTCGCAAAATTAACGTGTCGCGAAAACTTCATGTAATAAGGTAACTTAGGAGAGGGTTCCAATGATGAACTGCCTTAGTTTTCGCATAGCCTGCGCGCAGACCCGAGATTGCATTCGACTTCTATAATTTATTATGACATCACGAAAAATCAAAGAAACTCCTCTAAACCCACGGATGGACACCAAAATTCATAACCCTAACGTGGCACAGGGCGATGGATGAGGGAAAACCTCCCCTTACCTACACTGTGAGCAGTCTCCTTTCTACTAATTATAGGCCTGGCTGACTTTCATTTCCAAATGTTCTGAAAAATTGCACGCATGACTAGTACGCACTAACCTCACCAACAATTTGACCTCTTAAGCTTTTTAGGTCACCTTAACAATGCATAATTGATTACAAGGGGTAGAGTGATCAAACCAAAAATTTGTAGCCCCTGGCCTACAGGTCTAGAGGCTGGCTACGCCCTTGACTGAACCCTACGCGCTCACTGTCTGAGAACTCGGCAGATCTAAGAGAAAGGGCGGACTGCAAACAGTCTGCCCCTCATCTCTCACATGATAAACCGTTGACATGATATAAAATAAAAAGCCAGCGATTATGAAAATATTATGGGATATTGTGCCGCTTGGGGTGGGGGGGGGGGGGGGGGGGGGTTTTGGGGGGTACTTGGTATTAAAAGAGCGCCCACCTCTCAGTCCTTCATTTTTGGTTTAGGGTGTATTCAAAAAAACTGGTAATAGTAAAAACCCAAAAAAAGAAGAGAGCACACTTTGCTCCTCTTTGCTCCACTAAAACATTTTCTTTTTCCTCTTGTGC
>CALNXI010002901.1:41758-59817 GCA_942486025.1 Porites evermanni
TATACAGTGGCAGCCAACGACCGAATCTTTCCGGACAAGTCGGAATTAATGTCAAAGGTGGTTTTCTCTAAGCCCGTTTGGTTAATTTAGAGCCAGCATGCCATGAAAACTATTTTTATCTGTATGTTTTAGGGGAACTTTGGCCGTCTCGATTTAAAGTTTTAGCTATCCCGACGGGTCTTGTCGAAACTGCGAGGGTGCACCCGAAGTAACCATGCATGTTCTTTCTAATCTCGTACCCAGATCTCACTCTGTTTTACACTTGGCCGTGGGAGATCTGGGTTCGAATTTATGTTATTTCATTACAAAATTATAGCTAGGGGATGATTCTTCTTTGTACCGAAATTTCCACGTGACTTTTTTTGCCAATAACCTTCCAAATCTTGGAAATCAAATGTGAAAAATCCAAGTTCATCGGAAAACTCCGAATATCTTAGACGAATGGAACTGTTACTCAGCAATTTTTAGCCTTTCTTTTGCTATAGAAATTTCGAGGCAATATTTGCTCCTTCGAACAGATATTTACAGAAAACATTCGTTAGGTGCCCCTGACTATAGCTGCCTTAAATACTAAGAGCGTAATTATTAGTTTTCTTGATTCTTACTGAAGTCTTAAAATGATGTTTATGACGGGAGAAATGAGGCATTTTATTTTATTGTATTTTGGCTTTTTGTTTCAGAATGGGGACGGCAAAGTGGGGTTTTGCCTTAATGACATTGACAGTGCTTCTTATGTTCTTTACTCGGTGCGATGGCTGGGGATTCCGCCACAGTAATGTTAAAGGTAGGAAGAGAGAACCACAAAGAATTCTCCTGGACAAGTATCAAGTTACCTCGGACGACCACGACAGCCAAAACGTGCAGTATGATAACAACAGAGAAGAATACAAGGACCAAACACTGCCCCAGAAAAAGTACGATACTTACGACAATCGAATAGTTCCGGAGATTTATTACAGATCCGGCTTCGACAACTATAGATTGTCATACGACAACTTTAGGGTCAACAACAACAAGCCAAAAGCCCCCCTCGGCAACTATAGAGCCCCGTACGATAACCCAGAAGTCCCCCTCCGCGACAACTATAAAGTCGCTGATGAGAACCAGTTAGTCTCTAATGTCTTCGACTACTACAAGAACGCTGACTTCTTAGTACCAGGAAAGCGCCCGCGAAAACGAAGGATGTCTAACTAACAAAGATGTTAAAAACAGTTAAAAAGCCTCTTCCAAAGAAAACAAATATTCAAAGTTAAAAACCGATTATAGATGTAAATTTTTTTGCAATTGCTTCATATAAAAACCTTAGTGCCTGAGAGTCTAGTCTAGTAAAAACGACGGATCTACTTAACAAAGAAGCTTTGATAAATGCTTTTTTCCATGCGTGGAAGTTGAGTAAGTCGACTTTTAATGTCCCATTCACACCAAGTCTTAAATATATTTAAAAGTTGGTTAGTAAACAGTTTAAGATTGCTTCCCACATAAAGCTGCTTATTGAGTTAAGTTCACTACAAATGTAGTGCAAATTATGTATAACATGTTGAAGTTCATTTAGATTCTGCATAAATGGCCGTGTCCCAGTTCTCCATGTCTGTTTTTCATTTCTAAAAGCTTTTTTAAATTAGACATGTTTAGTTGGTGTGAATGGGGCACATCTCTATTTGAATTACTCAATTATTTACAAAAACTTTACAATACTTGAAAATTACAAATGAATCCTAGATAATAAGTCGAAAAATGATTTTTAAGATAATATTAAAAATTCTATATAACATATTCATATTGAAATATGTTAAAATATAAAGCATGAATATAAGTGGGATTAAACTACAGCCCGGACTGTTTCGACATCGCATATATAAAAGTATTACTTGTTCTGTTCGTGCAAAGCTTTGGCATATTAAAAAGGCGCTGTCGTCTTTAGCTTAGGTTATAGCGTGAGCTGTCATAGTCTGGTGGAAGGAGCGCCTTCAATTTATGGTTTGGATCACTGAAAATGTTATCAAAAAGCCTGCTACATAGTACATAATAATGCTCCAAAATGGGTGTTAACCCCACCTCTATTGCCGAGTCGCACTTTCCTGAGGTTATTATTGATACTGCTCTTTTCTCGAGCCGTTCTAGCTCTTTCTTTAAGTACAGGGGGGGACCGTTGAAAAAGACAGGTACTGAATAAATAATAACAGATCTCACGCACGATACGTAGAACAGTGTTAGATCTTGTTTCGGAACTCCCGCTCTCTTTAACTGAGTTAGGAAATAGAGTCTCTTGCTAGCTTTTTTGGTTATCTCAGTTACATGGTCGTTCCATGTTAGATCGTTCGCTATTGTAGGGGCTAGTAGCTTTGTACTAGTGACTAACTCTACCTCCTTTCCTTCTATGATGACGAGATCAAAGACTCTTCGCTCTTTAGCAAAGGAGATCCTGAGTTCTTTGCACTTATCGACGTTTAGTTGGACCCTGTTCTCGCGAGATCACTCAATTACTCTGTTAGTTATTGCCTGGACGTGCCTTTCTCCGCCCTTTACTACTACCTCAGACACCGTGGTGTCGTCCACATATTTCCATTGCTGTGCATTCGTATCAAGGTCGTTAATCATTAGGACGAACAACTACGGGCCTAGTTTGGTACCCTGTGGTACGCCCCGTTCAGAAAAACACTCTGATGCAAATTTAACCCGCTGGGATCTGTCCGACAAAAAATCTATAATCCAGTTGATAATGCTAGCTGGTAATTTACACAGGTTACGCAACTTTAAGAACAACATGACTTGAAAACTCACTGTTAACAGAATCTTAAATGCTTCGAAATTGAAGAAAAACAATCTCGAGACTAGTAGGCCATATATGTTTGCATTGATCGGGGCGCGCTCTGATGATGGGGCCGAATCACATGTAATAATGCAAGAAATATCGACCTTCCTTATCTTAAAGGCTACTAGTACAGATAGACAAACAAGAAGACTTCATATCTTTAAGATTTCTGCATTTACTTGGCATCAGATAATACACTAATAATTCTGGTATATTCCGACCAAATGACCTCTGAAGCCCGAACCCAAACTTATTGCGTTTGGGCTGCCTGTGGTTTTGGCCAATCCTAAACATTTTCTTTGCGAGACATCAACTTGACGCTTGAACTCTTGCCCTCCAGGATACACGTGATCTGGCGTGATTCTGCGGGTGTTGGGAGTTCTAGGTTAGGGCTTAAATCACTAGAGTGTGCGGGTTATTTTCCAGCAGAGCTCCTTTCGTTGTCTGTTACGCCATACTGATGCGCTACAGTAATAACGAAACGGCTGTCTATGGCTACAACCCCGCTACTCTGTTTTGAGTTCTTTCGGTGTCGTGTTGATCATTAACAAAGTTAATTTTCACTTAGTACGATCAGCATTGCAGTATTCTGTTTGCAGAATTTTAAATATGTCTACACTTGGACACTTAAGTAATAGTTTAATCCCCGGAGAATTTCAAATATGCAGCAATAAATAATTGGAAGAAAAGGGACAAAAATGTCAGCATTTTCTTTTTCTGGCCCACCTTGATGAGCTTTGTTACTTGCGACGTAAGGACATCATGTACCACAACCTTTGCAAAGCCAAAATTGGCCTCTTTCATTTTTTAAAAATGTTTTTAATGGACCCGTCCACGTTGTTTCGGTCCCCACATACGCGAATAAAGAATTTGGCCAATGTCCAGCCATCTTGATCTCACTATTGATTAGTCAACAATTACCATGTCTTGTATTGTTTTTCAAAAGGCCTCAAACACTGCCACAAAATTTAAGACTAGAGGAGAAAGGTCGGGCAATGTGGCCTGGTTTCGAGTCCGGAAGGTGAAACAGCGAATGACCTATCAGGATAATGCGAACACTATGACCTGCTCCCGTCCGCGGGAAATCTTTTATTTTTTCGCAAACTTTAACGCCATTCATAGCTGAAGAGTCTTGGTAAAAGGTTGTGAAGACGGTTGCAAATGCCTGAGTTTTAACGGCTAAATCGTGAGATCGTGAGTTGAAAGCCCAAACCTTGCGTCTCACGGTCAAACCGTGAGAGTTGGAAGGTCTCTAGTAAAATGACGTTATCATGCAATTGTCCTCCGCTTCTTCACGTTAACGTATGTGAAATGTCACACCTACTAGTTAGGAGTCCAAGGNTCTTAAAGGCTACTAGTACAGATAGACAAACAAGAAGACTTCATATCTTTAAGATTTCTGCATTTACTTGGCATCAGATAATACACTAATAATTCTGGTATATTCCGACCAAATGACCTCTGAAGCCCGAACCCAAACTTATTGCGTTTGAGAGTTGGAAGGTCTCTAGTAAAATGACGTTATCATGCAATTGTCCTCCGCTTCTTCACGTTAACGTATGTGAAATGTCACACCTACTAGGTAGGAGTCCAAGGGAGTGTTCGATTTACCGTATTCCGGAATGGGAACAAATGGAATAAACTTTGGAAATTACTTGTTTCGGCTTTCATTGAATTACCATATTTACAAAACTGCTTGAAATAAAATATTCCACTCTATAAAATGTTTGAATGGGTCAAATATCACTGTAGGAGAGGTTTGTAACAAAGTTCTTGGCTGCGTGTGGCAAAAAGTTGAATAACTGCAGAAAGACATTTCTTAAAAGACCCCACAAAAGCTAATGATGCTTTTGGCCTTGGCTTAATCAATATATTAACCTTACTTTGCAATACCACTGGCCAAAGTATAGAATATGTGGGCGGACTTTTATTTGGCCGCAAAAAGTTGGGTGTGTAATTCTTGTTTGTCAAAGCACAGCAATTATGTTACAGTAGGTCAATTAACTATTTTATATTGTTAACTGTGCGGCAAAAAAATTATTATGCTGGAACGCCGGACCTAAACTGACGCCAAACTAAAACAGATTGCTTTAAGCGATAATATGAAGTGAATACGACAAATTAAATCAGTACAAAACAAAACAAAACGCGTCGTAGCGCAGTTTAATTATACCTTTTAACACCTGCTTTGTTTTTACATATATTTATACATAGTTTAAAATTCATATACTAGATCCTATTACGCTCGAATACCTAAAAGAAAATGCCTAAAATCCCTTTTAACATGTAAATAATTTACCTTGACTCTTGGAGAAGCCCATGACTAGTCATGGGCTCCTGACAGTTAAGTTGTTATTGTGATTTTATATTTCAAAACAGTATGCTTTCATGCAACGCAATAGGAACAGGGGCGCCCAAAACAGCTTTCTCCAAAATACATTAAAAACCTGCTTTAGGCTACCAAGATTGCTTTTAAAGCTCTACAATGTATTCTAAAGTGTTCGATAAAATCATTATTTTTTGGTGCAGTCCTAGGGCAACTAAAGCATTTGATATTTAGGGCTTTCTTATTTATTTATTTATTTTTTCACGAAAAGGCTGCGGGATGTTATCTTTACGTTCACGGAAATGTGAAATTTTCTTACTCCTCCTTCCGCGCTATTTTTGCAAAAAATTCAGGATTCCTCTCTTAGGAGTAACAGCCTTTTTTGGGGGAATAAAATTTGAAAAACAGATGAATAGAACAGTCATATAGTCATTTTTAGTTTTCCAGGATTGATAGAAATTTTCTAGGCATTATTTACTCTTTCGAACATATATTTACAGAAGACAGCCGATGCGTAGGTAAACCTGAGTCCTGACGTAGTGTTTTCGTCTCTTCGCGATAACGGGATTGAAAAAACGACTGGTTCAAGCTTAAATGTGTATTTAAAAAGTTAGCCTTAGAATAACCTCAAAAATGACGAAAAATAACATACAATGCCCGTTTTAGGTTTGAGAATATTGCACTGATTTGACTTAGTACGCCTGAACAGTGTACTTATATCCATTAACATTATTCGGTACAGTGGAACCTCGATATTACGAACCTCTATATAAAGAAGTCCTCGGTAAAACGAACGATTTTCAGTCTATATCCCAGTTATAGTAAAATGTATGAAAAAGAACCTCTATCAATGATAACGATATAACGAATTATAGCGATATAGCGAACAAGTTCTGCCTCTTTGTCTCTATATTGAGTTGCCCCTGTACATGTGAGAAAATTTAAGTCAGTTTGACGGTTTTTATCTTTTCTGTTAAGAAGCGCATTAAGTCCCCGTAATAACAAAAATAACAAAACAAAAAACGAAAACGAAAACTACAGAAAAGCAAAGCTAAAACGGGCAGCATATGAAAAATAATAATCCAACGTGTTAGTTAATTGTATGCGCAGTGTTGGGTGAGTGTGAGTGTTGGGTTCCCAAATAAATCTTTCGCAGCATGGCGATGATGGCCTGTCTAATGTATCTCATCTTCCAACAATATATCAGTGGGTTGAGAGATGAATTGAGAAAAACTAGAGTTTCTGCAAGTGGCAGAATTGTCTCTAAGTCAGCACTTTGCTGAAGTAGATTACGTGGTATCAAAAGAATACATGTGTTTGGCAAATTACATATTAAAAACACAAGGTAAACGTAGAATGTTCCAATGGCAGCCTTTTTAAGTCTGGTGGTATATTCAACCATTTCGTTGTCTCCTTGCCGTGGCTGTAATTGCAGAACTTGAATTTGATTTGCATGGCGTTGCACAGTAACGTATATTTTGTAGTAAAAAAATGCCGAGGAAATCAGGCAAATGACTGAAAATGTACCGAACATGAGAAAGGTAACGTGACGGATGTGTATAGCAGTTTGTGAAATAACTGCACTTAAGACCCAAATGGAGACCACGGAGGCGACGACTCGCTTGTGTCTTACGATTGCCTGGTATCTAAGATGTAGATGAATGGCCAAGAACCTGTCAACGCTCAGAGCCATAACACCAAGGAAGGAAGCGACACAGAGAAATACCACAATCATGTCGTACGAGTTTATTACGAAATTATAACTTGCAGAAGAGTTTCCTTCGCTCTCCATGACAAAAGTGGCTACGTACAGAGGTTGGACCAACAAACCAACGCCGAGATCTGAGACAGCTAGACTTAGGAGCAGTGTCTTCAGAGGACTTGATAATGAAGTTTTTCTCAAGGCCAGTATCGTTACTGTGTTGAGTGTGATGGCTGTATACGATAACAGCACGTTAATGGCGCAGTTTACAATCCGTATTCTCTCGTAAGCTCCCGTCATCACTGTGGAATTGAAATTTTAAAGAATTACTGCAGTAAATTCACCTTTTTCCAAGTACCTCTTATTTAAAAGTAATTGTTTTGAGGCGGTTTTCTGTCGAAGATTTCAACGGTAATAGAATACTTCCTTGTGATTCTCTCCTAACATAAAAACCGAAAACCCAGATGGCCAAACTGTAATATTCCACCAGCGCGCTTGATTTCGATGGTTGCCACTTTATACACTTCCCTGATGTTTTTGAAATTAAAATTCATTACAGTAACTGATTAGGTTTACTTACGTTTGAATTGAAAGCAAACGCCTGCTAGAGAAAATAAAAAGATGCAAAACGGTCCAAATTCAATCAGACAAAAATAGCTTAACACTATTCACTCCGTTTTTCAGACGGATATTTTGAAAACTTGGCTGAACTGAAATTTACATACAGCAGGCCATTGCCATTAGCAAACGACCATGTGGATTTCCACATTGAATTTCCTAATTTTCGATTAGGTCTCAGGGAGCGACAAAGCATGTAGATAAAAAAGCCGCTGTAAGTGGATTGGAAAATTTTTTTTGCTGTTAGTAAGCATGCTAACCTTTTTCGCATCTGTCGGTCACGTGATGAATCTGCCACAAATGTAAAGGACCTTGTAACTGCACAAACTAATTAAGATTTTTTTAAAAGAAATTAATTTCAACAAAGATAAAAGTACTGCACTTCAAAACGACAAAATAAAGAAAATAATTTAGCAATGACGTCCCAAGGATGCCAAGAATACGTCATTCAGTTTAAACTAAAACGGAAAAACTAAAACGATCTTTTCAGTGCGAAAAATATTAAAGCCTTGTAATTTGCAGCTGTGGTTATGTAACATACACAATTTGGCCGTGAAAAGAGTTGCAAACGCTGCTTCGTAATCCTGACAGAGTCTAGTTTCCCACTAGGAACATAATTCATTACGTTTCGATTTCAACTTAGAATCATTTTCAATTTAATTGAATTACTAGGAAAAAGATAAGAAAGGTAAATATGGACAAACGGTATAAATTAACCAGCCATGCCAATTAAATGTTGCTTTGAAAATTTCTAAAAATATTCTCTAATTAAAAAATAGTAATATATGGCAAATTAAAATAGAAAGAATAAGATAAAGATGAATTAAATGCAAACCTTCTATGCATTCTTTTAAAAGAGTTTCTCCGATCATATATCCGGCTGGCATGAAAGGAACAACCACAACAATCTAAAAGGTCTTCTGGTAGTGGAAAGACGTAAGCGAATGAAAGAGGTATCCACTCAAAACGAACGAACAGTACTCTTATTCAGCGATTATTTTTCAAATAAACTAAATTAATATCACTTAACGTCCAACGTGCTTCAATAGAATCGATAAAAGCTTTCTCTATCTTGCATGACTTAACTGAAAAAGAAACTGATTTTTTTTTGCAATTTTTAATGTAAATAAAAAAGGCAAGGCGGAACTTTCATGATAAAAGAGCATAATAAAAATCATCTGAAATTACTCTTGCTAATAAGCCTCTCAATTATGGTCCCAATTAAGGCAAAGCTCAAAACCTCCCAAAAATTACTTCCTTAAACTTAATTAACAAACCTTATCACGATTTTCGACGCCATCTTGTCGGAAACGCAAACGATCGATGTCGAAGTATACCTCGTGAAACGTCGTTTATGAAAAAGTGAGGAGTTGTAAACTTTAAGAAGCGATGGAGAAGATTTTACAGACATATTAGAGGGACGTGTGACCGCTACATTTTGCCCGGTGGCGTTTCTCAATAATCTTCTCTTAATCTATCTTTAATTTTTCCTGAGAGAAAAACATATAAAAATGTATGTGGAAAGCGATAAGGTTTTATATTAAAACACAATGTTCGTCTGTTTGCACCGCTTGAATCTGATTCGTATTTTGTCTTCTTTAACAGATAAGATAATCAGATTCCTTAAATGTACCGTCTTACTTATATAGAAAGGGTTACAGGTTAACTGAATTACCCTTTCATCTTATAACCCGTCAAGGTGAAACTTAGGGCCACAGTCATGCGAACTTCAAGAACGTTTTCGTTTTTGGTAAGAGCGTGATAACTTATCCACCATCGATTCTGACGAGCGGTCTGCCTGTAATCAACAGATTAAAGCTAGTGATTAGTTTGGCTTGTCCCATGCTACTAAAAATTCCGACTTGTTAATCATCTTGTTCTTGGGAAAGTATTTTACTTTCAGAGTGGGCTACCGAATTGATCTAAATCTATTTTAAGGAGTAACCAAATAATAAACGTCTTCTAAAGTTAATGACCTTAAATTTAATTAGATCGATATCAATGATTTTAAATTGAAGTACGTGTGCTGTTTATTTTTGTGCCCTCAAGTTCATTTTCCGATTCCAATACCATACAGTTCCTTTATGCTTTGTCGGTAAGTTCAACCAGTCCAAATACAACTCTTAAATCCTCTTATTCTTTTGCGAAAAGAATTTGTATGGGAGAGAGTTCTCTTCGTTTTCACGCACACGGCTAATGTTTCCGTCCTAAAGCTACTCAATAACTCAGTCAAAATTATTTTTAAAGTTTCTCTTCAGGGCGCGTTAATGAATTATCTGTAGTCTCAGTTTTTTTCAAGCAGACTCAAATGTTGTTCTAGCCTACTATTAAGCTCTCCGGGGTGCTGCAGAGCTTGCTACAAATGTTTAGATTATAAATTTGCGTCTTCCTTTGTATAGTAGTTATGAGCACATATTACCCAGATTGTGGCTCGCTCGCCCTCATTTTTCATATTTTTTTTATGCCAGTTACCCTTTGAGTGGATAGACACCTCCCACGTGTCTATTTATCATTGTTCCAAAAAATTGGTCCAGGTGTTCTCTTAACTGATTTTCCAAAAGTTCTTGTCCTCAATAGTGTTTTCAGATTTATTGGAAATGGAAAATACCTTTCCGTCATTTTCATGAAAGCAATAAAGGCGCACAGCTGACACGCATAACAATAAAAGCAAACCAAAGCAAGCATCTCGTTTTAGTTGTTTCGCACGATCGACCAGTGCGTTATGGACAAACGGTTTTTTCAAGAGATGATAACATATATTAACAAGCCTCTCTCGCTTTTTCTCCTTTTTTTGTTGTTGAAATGAACATTCCAGTGATGTTAATCTTTATTTTTTTCTAACGTCTTTAATTTGCTAGACGTCTAATGATTTTACATTATCTGTACATCTTACGCTATAAATCTTTTAATAAAATGCTTTCGACGGTTTGAAAGAAATCCACGTGCCGGCTTTATTCGAGTAAGCATCATAGAGGCGTTAAACTAGGACTTTTGACAATGACAGAAAACATATTTCCGAACAAAAGGGATTTCCACTAAATCGGAAAACCCTAATACAAGCCAGTCAAAACACAGTTACGGAAACCGAGGGGACCACGAAAAGTGTCCATGTTAACGGGGTTTCCGTATTAAGAGAGTCGCATTTTATTTGACCAAAATACTGAAGAAATGAAACGGGACACGAGCATCGTCAAATTAAACATCTCTAACCATAACAAAGCCGTCATTCGGCGGACTATGTTCATGCAAAACACTCATAGGTCGCTCATTTCACTTTCAATTTTAGTACCCTGCTTAGGACAACTCTCTCAATTTTATTACTAGAACAGACTCGCACAAATCATGCACACTGTTTAGGACAGGTCACTTGCGCGAAATTATATGCCGTGTTTAGGACAGACTTGTGCCAAACTATATACCCTGTTTAGGACAGGGAGGACGAAAACCATACCTTTTCCACCGGCACATCCCCGTATAGGCCATATAAAGGAGTACTCCCCCCTCCCCCCGGGAGTTAAAATAGCACTGTATTGCGGGCTAACGTTATTTTGGGAAATAGTAATTTGACCCCCCCCCACCGTCTTTAAATATTGACAATTGATGGGGAAGGGCTGATAGATGACGTCATAACGTTCAACACATGACGTCATTTGCGCAATAAAGATACTCGTTGGCTCCAGTCATCACGAATTTGCGATGACACTAAACGGCGAAAAGATGTTGTTGGCATTAAAACATTTGACCCGATTGGTTTACTTCCCACCAATCACATTATTGCTTATATTACAAAGGCATACCGGAGTTTTTATTTGAGAAAAAGTTTGATGATAACAGTTAAATAGCCAAAACAACGCAAAATATTTGAAATTTTATTGTCGGAAAGTCGAGTTTACAAGAAATGGCAAACTTCGGCGATTATCCTAATATTGAATCTTGAGTCCAGGAGATACGGTCCAAAATCTGGAGTATCCCGGCTTATCCGGAAGAGTTGACAGCCCTGGAAACGGTACTTTGGTTTTTGGTTTTCTGATCTGATCTGCATGATTCTTCACGTCATGCGAAAGCCTCATTCAATAATTGTTTCATTATTCATTCAAAATATTTCTAAGTTCTTAACAAACTAACCTCCTCGTAGGCTTTCTTCTAAACCTTGGTTATTTCTCGTTACGTTTTAAGAATATAAACAGATGTTTCATTATTCTTGCCAGTACTCCTCAAATTGTGGATAACATCCATCGAGCAATATGTTTTCTTTTTTTTGCATTTGATCGGTTCGCTTTTAATCACAAATTCAGCTATTTAGTCGTTAGTTCATCCGTAAATAAACAGCTAGGCGGCCGCGCCTGGAACTAGGTTGATCGATGGTCCACACAGGGTTCAGAGGAGTTTCGAGTGAATAAATAATAATTAATAATAATGAGTCTTGCTTTCATAAAATGATAAAACTACTTATTATATGGCTGAGTCTGTTTTCGCCATGCGATTGGTCAATTTTCGGTCCGTAACTTGCTATACGGACCAAACTGTCTAAGAAAATGCTCATTTCTGTGCTCTTAGTCTCTTTACCTCGGAAAAAAGGTTGAAATAAAGTTACATGACGTCTATCAACCTTGAGGACTTAGATTTTGACTTTGTCCTTCAACATTTTAAATTGTGTTTATTTGCGAACGAAGGCGATGAAGAAACTAACTCGTAATCTTATAGAAGAGGATTCTAGTCAGTGTTTGAGAATTTTATCGTAGTACACAGTTAAGAAGACGAAAATTGACTGGCAGAGGTTCGAGATGTTTTGCCTTAGAGAAAATGAGTAATTCCTTCGACAAATATGATAACAAACATGCCTGCACCTAATCATCTTAACGAGCTTCTTTGCCATTTGCAGTGTTTTTCCGAAGACCAACGAAAGAAAGATAGAAGCGACTTCGAGCCAGACACAATGTCCAGTTTTCAAAAGACTCCAGCGTCACATTGGCGAGTGAATACTTACAGTGCTCTTAGTTTTGACCGACAAAAATATGCCTGTAAACGCTGAGAACTGGGATGTTGACTTTGCCTTTCCAGATTTTAACCTAGCTTGGTTTGAATGAGAACGAAGCTGATGTAGAAACTGAATCGTAACCTTTCCGTGCAAGAGAATATTGTCAGTGTTTGAAAATTTTAACGCAGATCACACTTGAAGACGAGAATGAACTGGCAGAAATTCGAGAGGTTTTCCCGAGAAAAATTAACGAGCGAATCCTTCGACAATGACAACAAACTTAACTTGAAAAACTTCTTTGCCTTTTGCAGCTTTTTTTTTTTCACAGGGACCAACGGAGGAAAGATGGAAATGACTTCGAGAAAGACACAGTGCCCGATTTTCCAAAATACTCCAGCGTTACATTAAAGAGCTTAAACTTACAGCGCTCTTAGTTTTGATGAAATAAACTTTTTCAACATGGCGAATTTGTTTTCACTTTCTCGGAAACCCTTTCTTGACGCCTGTCAAATGATTGTCAAATCGTGCATCCTGCACTTGTTTCCGGTTCTCCAAACTTGAAGAAACCATATAATAAACATCTTATTAGGCTCGTTTTTTCGGTCCTTACTGTAAATTACGGATCCTCGTTTTTTTCCATCGATTTATGGCCCGCGCGCTTCAATAATACGGAAGATGAAAAACTATGATAAAAATATCTACATATATATATATATATTAAAAAAGTATGTCATTACAATTAATGGAGCTTAAAAATCAACCTATTTACAAAGATGTTCATAAAACGCTGTGTATTAATTTTCGGGCGTACACAGCCTTTTATTTTCCTAAGATTATGTACATAAGTCTTCTGGACAGTAATGACATCTTTCAGGGGGTGGCAATCCGTTGATATTAATTTCTTTAAAATGTTTCGGTCTTGTTTATTTAAAAGGTTCTTGATAAAAACTGGAAATGAAATAAAGCGGCGTTTATGGCATCGGTCTAAAAAGTTTTGTATAACCATAAAGGTCGGTACACACAGGCGACAAGTTGCAGCAACACGGTGAGGCGACACGTCGCAGCGACAAATCGCTTCGTGTGTACTAGAGAATTTTGAGAAAATGTTTGTCGCTGCAACAGAATTTTGTCGCCGCAACAAGTCGCACAGATTCAGTCTGATTTGATTTTTTGCGTCTTGTTGCAGCGACAAAATTCCGTTGCGGAGACAAAGATTTTCACAAAGATTCTCCAGTACACACGAAGCGATTAGTCGGTGCCACGTGTCGCCTCACCGTGTTGCTGCAACTTGTTGCCCGATCTGTTCACATGGAGTGATCTGTCGCTGCGACGTGTTGCTGCAACTTGTCGCCTAGTGTGTACCGACCTTAAGATCGGACTCCGATGCCCCATAGACTACAAGCGCGTAGCTAAAATTAGGTAAAACAATAGATAGGGAGTGTTCAACGGCATTTATCATTGCCCTTTGGGATTCAGGGCCCCGTGCACCTGCATACCCTTGTGCATGAGACTTGTTATTTTAATGTTTTGGCTTCGCGCTTCGATTTTGAGTGTTGTGAATAGAGAACCAAATTTTCTTAGCAATGGGGCTCCGCTCGCCCACGCTTCGCGCCTTGTCACCTGACAAAAAATTCGACGGCATCTTTGAAGTTTGGTGACATTTGAGAAAAGTTTGGTGGGTGAAAGAAATAGTTCGCACTAGAAATGGCTTTCTGCCGATAGATTAATTTGCAAAACAAACAAAATTTTGCGTAGTGAGAACAGGAATAAAACCGTTATAGGATTCAGCTTTCGTATGATCTTAAGAATTATGGAGATCTCGGAGGAACTATATAGTAGAGCTCTATTTCATTCCACACTGACTTGTTGTGTGTACAGCTTTGATATGCTGTTTTAAAGGTGAATGTAGTAAAACGTCGACTGTTGTTTGACTCGGAACTGACTCGCTTGATTTTGGGCCTCTATTTTGAAGAAGTGTTTCCACGTAAATACGCCATATAATATTTGGTGAGGCAGGTTTTGTTGGTTTTGGTGATGTAGTTATATATAATTTCTAGCCGTTTCAAGGAGAGAGACGTCGCTCAAATATACCAATTTTACCTTTCTTTTCTTTTTCAGAAATACAAATATTCAAATAAAACTGAAGCAGTTATAACTGTTCTCTCATTCCATGCAATTTCAAAGACTAAAAAAGGGTATAAAATACCTGAAAAATGGCTTTCGGAATTCCAATCCTGTGTTTTTCCCCTCACTTTGCACAATAACGTATCTATTACTAAAGCTGACAGGAAAACTTAACATTTAAAACAGGATGTCTTAAAGTATGATATGAACAGTTTAATCAGCAGCTGTTGATCAGTTAAAGGTTTTATTTTGTACTTATTGATGAATAATTCAGGCGCAATTTTGAGTTAATTTCACCTTGCTGTGTTTTAATTTCAGAATGTCAACAGCAAGCTCTCCGGGGTGCTGCAGAGCTTGCTACAAATGTTTAGATTATAAATTTGAGTCTTCTTTTGTATAGTAGCTATGAGCACATATTACCCAGATTGTGGCTCGCTCGCCCTCATTTTTCATATTTTTCTATGGCAGTTACCCTTTGAGTGAATAGACACCTCCCACGTGCCTATTTATCATTGTTCCAAAAAATTGGTCCAGGTGTTCTCTTAACTGATTTTCCATAAGCTCTTGTCCTCAATAGTGTTTTCAGATTTATTGGAAATGGAAAATACCTTTCCGTCATTTTCATGAAAGCAATAAAGGCGCACAGCTGACAAGCATAACAATGAAAGCAAACCAAAGCAAGCATCTCGTTTTAGTTGTTTCGCACGATCGACCAGTGCGTTATAGACAATCGGTTTTTCATGAGATGATAGCATATATTAACAAGCCTCTCTCGTTTTTTCTCCTTTTTTTGTTGTTGAAATTAGCATTCCAGTGATGTTAAACTTTATTTTTTTCTAACGTCTTTAATTTGCTAGACTTTTGCTTTTAATAAAATGTTTTCTACGGTTTTAAAGAAATCCACGTGCCGGCTTTATTCGAGTAAGCATCATAGAGGCGTTAAAGTAGGACTTTTGACAATGACAGAAAACATATTTCCGAACAAAAGGGATTTCCACTAAATCGGAAAACCCTAATACAAGCCAGTCAAAACACGGTTACGGAAACCGAGGGGACCACGAAAAGTGTCCATGTTAAAGGGGTTTCCGTATTAAGTGAGTCGCATTTTATTTGACCAAAATACTGAAGAAATGAAACAGGACATGAGCATCGTCAAATTAAACATCTCTAACCTTAGCAAAGCCGTCATTCCGCGGACTATGTTCAATGGAAACACTCAAAGGTCGCTCATTTCACTTTCAATTTTAGTACCCTGTTTAGGACAACTCCCTCAATTTTGTAACTAGAACAGACTCGCACAAATCATGCACACTGTTTAGGACAGACTTGCGCGAAATTATATACCGTGTTTAGGACAGACTCGTGCGAAATTATATACCCTGTTTAGGACATAGAGGACGAAAACCATACCCTTTCCACCGGCACATCCCTGTATAGGCCATGTAAGGGAGTACCCGTCCTCTCGGGAGTTAAAATAGCACTGTATTGCGGGCTAACTTTAACTTGGGAAACAGTAATCCCCCCCCCTCCCCGTCTTTAAATATTGACAATTGATGGGGAAGGGATGATAGAGGACGTCATAACGTTCAACACATGACGTCGTTTGCGCAAAAAAGATACTCGTTGACTCCAGTCATCACGAATTTGCGATGACACTAAACGGCGAAAAAGATGTTGTTGGCATTGTAACATTTGACCCGATTGGTTTACTTCCCACCAATCACATTATTTCTTATATTACAAAGGCATACCGGAGTTTTTTTGAGAAAAAGTTTGATGATAACAGTTAAATAGCCAAAACAACGCAAAATATTTGAAATTTTATTGTCGGAAAGTCGAGTTTACAAGAAATGGCAAACTTCGGCGATTATCCTTGAGATTTCAGACTCTAATCTTGAATCTTGAGTCCAGGAGATACGGTCCAAAATCTGGAGTCTCCCGGCTTATCCGCGAGAGTTGACAGCCCTGGAAACGGTTTATTTTGATTTTTGGTTTTCTGATCTGATCTGCATGATTCTTCACGTCATGCGAAAGCCTCATTCAATAATTGTTTCATTATTCATTCAAAATATTTCAAAGTTCTTAACAAACTAACCTCCTCGTAGGCTTTCTTCTAAACCTTGGCTATTTCTCGTCACGGTTTAAGAACATAAACAGATGTTTCATTATTCTTGCCAGTACTCCTCAAATTGTGGATAACATCCATCAAGCAATATGTTTTCGTATTTTTGCATTTGATCGGTTCGCTTTTAATCACAAATTCAGCTATTTCGTCGTTAGTTCATCCGTAAATAAACAGCTAGGCGGCCGCGTCTGGAACTAGGTTGATCGATGGTCCATACAGGGTCCAGAGGAGTTTCGAGTGAATAAATAATAATTAATAATAATGAGTCTTTATTCCATCAAAAGATAAAACTACTTATTATATGGCCGAGTCTGTTTTCGCCATGCGATTGGTCAATTTTCGGTCCGTAACTTGCTATACGGACCAAAATGTCAAGGAAAATGCTCATTTCGGTGCTCTTAGTCTCTTTACCTCGGAAAAAAGGTTGAAATAAAGTTACATGACGTCTATCAACCTTGAGGACTTAGATTTTGACTTTGTCCTTCAACATTTTAAATTGTGTTTATTTGAGGCAGGTACAAAAGTCGGACCGGATCAACTCGGACCGCCAGTCCGGGTCGGATCAACTCGGATCGACTCGGACCAACTCGGATCGAATAAAAAAATAAAAATAAAATAAAATAAAATTGGACTCGGATCAACTCAGATCATTAAAAAAAAAACAACTCGGATTATAAAAAGAAACAAAATCAGTTGGTATCACTTAACTTTCACCCGCCATTTTGTTTTTTTTCTCAAGAACTCGTGATTGCGTAAATAAATTTTATTTTTATTAATTTTAATGATACACTAGTGAGCAGCACACATAAATTTCCAGTAAACATTTTCAACTTGCAAGGAGGAGAAACCATGCTCGCCCGGGACAAAGGAAATTTCCATGCCCCGGGCAAGAATCGAAATCGCGACCATCCCGGTTCAGTGGTTGGAACGTTCGATAAACATGTAGTATTCGGAGGGTCGTGAGTTCAATTCTCGCCCAGGGTACGAAAATTTTAGTTGTCCCGGGCAAGCATGATTTCTCCTCCTTCCAAGTTGAAAATGTTCACTGGAAGTGTATGTGTGCTGCTCACTAGTGCATCATTAAAATTAATAAAATAAAAATTAAATTAATTTATGCAACCACGAGTTCGTGAGAAAAAAACAAAAATGGCGGGTGAAAGTTAAGTGATACCGACTGATTTTATTTTTCTTTTTATAGTCCGAGTTTTTTTTTTTTTTCATAATCCGAGTTGTCTTTTTTTTATGACCCGAGTTGATCCGAGTCCAGTTTTATTTTATCTTTATTTTTTTATTCGATCCGAGTTAGTCCGAGTCGATCCGAGTTGATCCGACCCGGACTGGCGGTCCGAGTTGATCCGGTCCGACTTTTGTACC
>CALNXI010002902.1:14431-35992 GCA_942486025.1 Porites evermanni
GGGGGGGGGGGGGGGGGGGGGGGGGGGGTGAGGCACTCCCTTATTTGGCCTGTAAGGGTATGTGCCGCTGAACAGGGTATGGTTTTCAAGGTCTCGAGTTTTAAACAGGGTATACAATAATTTTACTATTGAGCATCTTAAACAGGGTGTCTTATTAGACCCGAAGCCTCAAACAGGGTGTGAATTTTAGCGGTGTCCGGTCTGCGTGACGCTGTAAAGACAGTTTTTTTTTCTCAAAATCACCTTAGCGTCGACCGTTCGCGCTTTTTTCAAATTCTGACCTGCAACCTGCGAATTACGCCCTCCGATTTTTTTACACGAATAGGACGCGGATGAATGAGCGGATTCACTGGTTAAGTGTTCACAAAAGGGCCCCCAAAAATATACGGTTTCATAAAGATCCGAATTCGAGTGGACAGGGCCTTGCCTCTGTTAAGTTGACTTGTCTAATTAGCTGATCTTTCCCTTAACTTATTTGTAAAACGAATAAGGCCCGGTCCAAACGCCGGACATTTCATTAGCCGAACCTAATACACAGAATTAAGTACATGAAAAGTTCGGCGTCTCTATTTTCAATTTGGAACAGCTCAGCCGTTCTTTTCTCTTAGCACATACGGAAATTTCGAAACTTTGGAACGGCTTTGATTCAGACGCCGAACTTTTCTTGTAACGAACCTAATGCATAAACTACACCGTATTATAACGTACCGTATTTCCTCGAATAATAGCCGGGGGGATTATTTCTTTTTTTACACCAAATGGGGAAGATTATTCGAGGGAAGCGATTGTTTCAAATATTACGCACTGCAAGTTGTGCCCTAAATATTTTGTGTTATTATCCCATTAAATAAACAAATTATCACATCAAATAAACAGAACATGGGCTTTTAAAATGTTCCAAATTTGGTTCCTTGATTAATTTTCAGAGCTTGAATCATCACTGATCAGTTTTGGTGGATCAGATTCCACTTCAACTTGGCGTGGGGAGGATAAAAGAAAGAGAAGATGGTCAGAGGCGTGGGGGGGATTATTCGAGGGAGACGATTAATCGAGGGGCGGCTATTATTCGAAGAAATACGGTATTTTGTAAACAGTTTGCCCGAAATTAGCATTTTTCGCCTTTTAAACTTCGTTTAGCTGCAATTGAGATCGGCGCCTGAATCAGTTCAGCTGCTTTAAGTAATTTGGGTCGGCCTTAATTCGAGTTAGGTTCGGCTCATGAAAAGTTTGGCGTCTGAACCGGTCCTAAGGTCCTCTCCAGGCACCCTTATAGATTCTGAACAACAGATTTACTTAACAAAACAACAACAACAACAATGTAGCTTTTACAGTCAGATGTAACGTCAATGAACGTGTCAAAAATATTATTTATGACTGATTTTTTTAATACTAATTTGGAAAGGGAGGCCAGCACACGCAATGTAAAAGAGCCTGTTCACAGACCCTCTATTTCCTCTTAAAGTAATTCCCTTGAAAATGATGTACTATCCAGATTTTTTTAGCCTGCGAACGGCAGACGTTTCTTCTCGCGAAAAGTCCCCTAGCGGCGATGAGCGATGAGAAACGTCTGCCGTTCGCAGGTTAAGATTTTTTCAAACTTGACACAAATGTCGGTCATATATAGGGCATTCAAAAACTGCAATAAAAAGATGGGGTGACCGTGCTTGTTTTCGGCCTGTGTACCTGTTATCCTTTTTTTTTTCCTACTTGCGCGGAAATATTGCAAAAACTATGAATCTCACTAAAGACTTAAGCCAGTTTGTTTGTCTGGGCTATATTTCTCCAGAAGTGAAGTGACCTAAAATAANAGATGGGGTGACCGTGCTTGTTTTCGGCCTGTGTACCTGTTATCCTTTTTTTTTTCCTACTTGCGCGGAAATATTGCAAAAACTATGAATCTCACTAAAGACTTAAGCCAGTTTGTTTGTCTGGGCTATATTTCTCCAGAAGTGAAGTGACCTAAAATAACCCGATCTTGAAAAAAAGGAAGAGAAATGGACAATTTTAACAACCAGGGAATTACCTCAAGAGATCGTCCAGCACGTGTATGGAAATAAAAACCCCAGGGGAGTTATTGCCCGCAAGCGCAAGGGGGTAGGCAGACTTTTCGGTAGCATTTGGAAGTTTTGAATGCAGAGGTTCAGCTGGCGGACTTGCACCGTTCGTACCGCAGGCGCGAAGGTTGAGTGCCGGAGGTACGATCTTTAAGGGGGATCCGAAGACATGTTCGGCCCCAGGAAATTTTTAAAATTGGACTCTCTAAATGCAATTTCCTTCTTTCCCTGGACCGGAAGTGGTTAATCGGTAAAAGAGAAGAAAAGAAAGAGTTTTACAGTTAAAAAAATTATTTCGTGTGATAATTACCGGACGTCACATGTCAAACAATCGGACGTTGAGTCCGGTGTCCGACCTGAAACGAAACCCATGGGTACGGGTCAGAAGAAGAGAAAATTCTGTTCACTTCCTTTTTGTTCTCGCGCTTCAGCTTCGCGCTCTTTCCCACGCGCTGTCGAATGGTCGAAAAAACAGCAAAGAAAAACTTTCGCCGAAACAAACAGACAAACGTTTGTAAACAGGCTGAATGTGAAAAAATTGCAGTATAAAACTTTTGAAATCTGTATCTCAAAAATTGTTCAACCAATCGGTCCTCGCAACCGAAGGTTATTTAGAAAACCGCTGATGTGAAACTTTGTAATCGTAAGCTTAATGCATCCAA
Source organism: Porites evermanni (assembly GCA_942486025.1). Taxonomy (NCBI): domain Eukaryota; kingdom Metazoa; phylum Cnidaria; class Anthozoa; order Scleractinia; family Poritidae; genus Porites; species Porites evermanni. Next base: position 17,148 of record CALNXI010002902.1, read on the forward strand.
AATCCGCACCGGGATTGCTCCAGTGTTAACATGAGATCAGGTTTTGTTTTTATTTCTTAAGAGAGAGTATCCACGCTTAGATGTAAATGACAGTAATAGATAAACTACCATTATCATTGCTACCACAAAAATTGTACAATTAACTACTGCTCAATGCGTTAGAGAGGAATTAAGTTTAAAGCGATTTATTTTCTTTATAAACAGATGCTGTAACTGCTTTTTTGGAGTGGAGTCAAAATCAGCTGTGCTCATTTTACAACACTACCGCGAGCCAGTTAATGATTACCCCGTGGGACCGGGATAACACCATGGACATTGATGAGGTGTATGTGCAGTTAACACCGCTAAGAGATGACATAAAACTTGCTGGAACAACAAAAAAAAAGCTTGAAGATTACAGTGAGATATTCGTAAGCCATGGTCATCATCAAACTCCTAAGAGAATTTTAGTGTATGGGAGGCCAGGAATAGGAAAGTCGACATTGACAAAGAAACTCGCCGTTGACTGGTCACGAGGTAATAAAGAAATCCTGAAGAAGTTCGCTGTTGTACTTTTTATCAAGCTCCGAGATGTTTGCAGCACGCAAGATTTCTCTGCTCTGCTAAAAAAGGCCGAACTCTTGTCTGCTGATGACTGTGCGGTTTTTGGTCAGTTGTATGATTACATTCATCGTAACCAACAGAAAACCCTAATTATTTTAGACGGCTATGATGAATACAGCGCCGAAAAATCATCGCCGGTTCATCTGATTTGGAAAGGCAGTCAATTGAGAGATTGCACCCTTCTTGTGACAACACGACCGCTGAAAAAAGATGAGTTAAGACCAGGGAGTCATGCTCAGTTTGAAATTCATGGGTTTTGTCTTTGGCAAATTGAAAAGTTTGCTCTCAAGTTTCTTCGTGATCAAACAGAAGTAAACGAGTTTACAAAATTTCTGTTTGAACACGGCCTGTTGCACTTGGCGGAAATACCACTCCTACTGTTAATGTTGGTTCTAAGCTGGAAGAAATATCAAGGACCATTAACATCCCGCTCAGACCTGTATTACAAATTTTGCCGGACGCTGCTTGATCACGTGACCGCCAAAACATCAGATGAGACACTTAGGAGCTTGGATGAATACAGAGAAGACCTCGTTAAGTTAGGGGAACTTGCCTGGCAGGCACTTTTAAATGACTGTCTTTATTTCGAGCTCAGCAACTTGTCTGAGGACATTAGGTTATTCCTTGAGAAGTTTATCGATTTTGGCTTTCTACAGACTTCTAATCTTTCAGACTCTCCCCATCCTGAGAAACTGGCGTTCTTTCTTCATAAAACGGTGCAAGAATTCCTTTCCGCTTCGTTTTTAGTTCGTGAATTAAAAATTGCCAAGGAATCCTTCAACTGTCTGTCTATGGTCGACTCATTTAAACGTTTCACGGAGCTGTTTGAAGTTTTCGAATTTGTGTCTGGGTTGTCATCAGAAGCCGCCGTTGCTGTTTTTCGTCATTTGAAGATGATAGGAGAAAAGGAAGGTCTGGCAGGTTACAACTTCTGTGAAAACCCTTCCGTTAAAGAACTCACAGAAAAACAAAGAAAGTTTTATCATATCAGTCTCCAGTTGTTCCTTTCCCTCCCCACATCAGAAAGGCAAGCTGTCTATTCTTCTTTTCTGCAAAGTGTTAACGGTGTTATAATGATAAATGTTGATAATGACCTGCCCGCAGTTGCTAGAGAACATTGTTTGAGATCAACAAGTTCCCTTAAGCCAGATTATGTATTTTTTACAGCTGAGGAACCATCGGGATTTAATTTTGAAGATGAGGCTGATCAAACGTTCTCTGTCATGTCTGATTTGGAGGCTGTTTTTGTGACATGGTATGGTGAAGTACAATCCGTGAATACTTACCACGATGGAGTCCCTTACCCGTCTTTCATTAAGAAAGTTGGACATCGATTAGTGTACTGTGTATCTCGCCTTAATCTCCAAGGACCAACCAGTCTGAAATTCATTGAACTGCAAAGATCATCAACATCAGCATCAAAGGCTTCTCTTCAAGAGCCTGATCACGTGTCACAGAATCATGATGTTTGCAGCTTTTTGGATTTAACTGAGAAAACATCTGACCAGACTGTGACACACTCTCTGTCATATTTGAGACAGATAACATTTCGGGGCCCAACAAGTGAACTTGTCAGTTTACTCAATGATCTTCACCATGTGCCTCGACTATCTGAGCTCAATTTATGTAATGTTGGTATGGGGAATCAAGAGTGCCAGTTACTTGCCACTGCTTTAAAGTATGTTCATAAGTTACGCCTACTGAGGTTATCAAGTAACCCACTCGGTCACGGGATAAGTGAGCTTGCCAAACACCTTCACAGTGTACCTTATCTGGAAGAGCTGTGCCTGAATGATACACAAATGGGTGAAGAGGAAGTCACAGCTTTAGCCCATGGTTTAAAGAATGTGACTCAGCTGAATGAACTTAACTTATCAAACAACCCACTCGGTCACGGGATAAGTGAGCTTGCCAAACACCTGCACAGTGTACCTCAACTGAAAAACGTGCCCTTGAATGATACACAGATGGGTAAAGAGGAAGTCACAGCTTTAGCCCATAGTTTAAAGAATGTGACTCAGCTGAATAAACTTGTCTTACCAAAAAACCCACTCGGTCACGGGATAAGTGAGCTTGCCAGACACCTGCACAATGTACCTGATCTGAAAGAGCTGAACCTGAATGATACACAGATGGGTGAAGAGGAAGTCACAGCTTTAGCCCATAGTTTAAAGAATGTGACTCAGCTGAGTAAACTTGTCTTACCACGAAACCCACTCGGTCACGGGATAAGTGAGCTTGCCAAACACCTGCACAATGTACCTGATCTGCAAGAGCTGAACCTGAATGATACACAGATGGGTGAAGAGGGAGTCACAGCTTTAGCCCATAGTTTAAAGAATGTGACTCAGCTGAATAACCTTCACTTATCAAACAACCCACTCGGTCACGGAATAAGTGAGCTTGCCAAACAGCTGCACAATGTACCTCATCTGGAAGTGCTGGACCTGGATGAAACACAGATGGGAAAAGAGGAAGTCACAGCTGTTGGCCATGTACTCGTCTACGTACCAAAATTGAATTCCCTTTTGCTTGGCAATAATCCNACTTGTCTTACCACGAAACCCACTCGGTCACGGGATAAGTGAGCTTGCCAAACACCTGCACAATGTACCTGATCTGCAAGAGCTGAACCTGAATGATACACAGATGGGTGAAGAGGGAGTCACAGCTTTAGCCCATAGTTTAAAGAATGTGACTCAGCTGAATAACCTTCACTTATCAAACAACCCACTCGGTCACGGAATAAGTGAGCTTGCCAAACAGCTGCACAATGTACCTCATCTGGAAGTGCTGGACCTGGATGAAACACAGATGGGAAAAGAGGAAGTCACAGCTGTTGGCCATGTACTCGTCTACGTACCAAAATTGAATTCCCTTTTGCTTGGCAATAATCCACTGGGCCGTGGAGTGACTGAACTAATCAAGTGTCTCAGTAGCTGTCCTCAGCTTGATCATCTCAAACTTGGAAGAGTTCAACTGACAAAGAAAGAAGCCACTGAGCTGTGTACTTTAGCAAATAAAAGAGGCATCATCTTGCTCGCAGATTATGTTGTAAGTTTCTCTTTTGTTATTTGCATTATTAATGCTCGTAATACCCAGGAACGTCCTGGTAGACGGTGGTTCAACTGACAAAGAAAGAAGCCACTGAGCTGTGTACTATAGCAAATGAATTTAAGCTGATGTTGTTGACGACAGATTATCATGTAAGTTTCTCTTTTGTGATTTGCATTTATTTTATTTTCCGATTATTAATGCTCGTAGTACCCAGGAACTCAGTCCTGGTAGACGGAAAGGAACCGTTTGTCAAAGGAGCTGTGTCGCCATTCTTATCCAATACTAAAAAAGACACATTTTTGTAAAAGAAAACTTGTCGAATAGTGGTCCAGTCGTGACAACAATTGCTAATCTTTAGATGTCCTGCAGGGTGGAAATAGATTGTACTAATCATACTCCGTTAATAATATTCAGTTACTACCTTAGTGAGCTAAAATGGATTTCGATATCAAACTCAACTTCTGTTTAACGACAACTATATAAGTGCAGCTGTAACTGCACTAGAATTGTTAAGTGTATTTGTCTTTAGATGGCCAGGAGGGAAGTGGAATGCACTTTGAAAAGTTTTGACTTCATTTTTGAGCTATTTTGAAAAAATAGCTCATATGTCAGTGGTGTGAGCGTATGTATCTTTGTGGCTTTGTAACTTTGTATGTTCGGATGTTTGTTGCAAGAGCCAATAAGGTTAAAGGTACTATTAGTTGATGCTTAGGAACCAATGAGATCTTGGCATCTATTTAAACATGGCATTGGTAAAGGTCGAACAAGGGCACTTTGAGACCGCCATCTTGATCCTTCACAATTTTTTTCGTCTTTTATTACGGGTACAGGTGTTTGGAAGCATTACATAAAATATCTTCATGATTCAAACGCTGTGAACAGTGATGCAGCTGTTTAAGGGTTCATATTTAAGTGTGGATGCTGCTTCGAGGCATTTCTGAGCTAATTCGGCTATCGGTACAACGCACGTCAGTATGAGTTCTGTTTCACCTGCTACAACTAGGTAGAGTATAAAAGATCATATATTTTCTAATCTTTTCCAGTGAAGCAATAATTGACATTTAGATATAGACTTTAATTCGAAAGTATGCGCCCTATAGAATCGCACGTGCAAACCTCGTGAATTATGATGATGCAACCATCTACCACAATGATAAAAATCCTGGTATTTCGTAACTATTCAGTATTCGAAGAGTCACATTTTGGCTTAAGAAACTCCGAGGAAACCTTAGAGTTTTCCTTCTAATCAACGTTTGGTGAGTAGAAATTTATTTCACTTTAACGATTTGTTTAACTTGCATGATGTAACAGAGAAAGACAGAGGAAAGTGAATATATAGCTTGAGGATCGACTCAGCTGAGTGTTTCGCGTTTTCATTTATGTACCGCAATACGCAATTTCGCATGAAAACCCAATCTACATTTAGGATGAAAGAGGTAGATTCATCACTCTTGGTAAGGTTACACCGAAGCATTAAAGTTACACTGAAGCATTCAAAATATCTCATGCACGTTTAACGTGCCTATGTTTCGATTTCCTTCCCGTTTCGTTAAAATGCGAACTTAAAAACTGCGGTTTCTTCTTGGCTATAGGACACTATTAACATCTTACTCTTGCAACGTTACGGTTAAGCATTTTCCTTAACGTTAAATCTCGGGATGAAGCGTAGCGATGCTTTGAATAAAAATGTCGGTTAACTGAAATATATATTTGGAATATTAACGTCGGGATTTGGTCACAATAAGATCACAAGCAACGAACCTTGAAACACAGAAACTCACAGAACGGATCGAAATCCACCAATGAGAAATCACAAACAATGACCTTTTGAACCCGTTGACGTAAACTTTCGTTTCCTAAGAGGTCCGCTAAGATGATTGGCGTCCGACATTTTTTTGACGAGAGGATCGAAATGCACCAGTCATAGAAAGACAGTTTTAATTGCATGTTTCCTAAGAGGTCATCTGAATTTGCTGTTTTCTTTATATGTCCATTTTCTTTTCCTTATTTTGTGATTGGTCGATTTTGTTAGGTCGAGTGAATAATCCAATGAGGGACGATTTGGATATCGTTTGATCCGCAATTTTTCGAAGCAGCAGTAAGAAGCATTTTGGATAACATTTGGCCGCAGCGTTTCGAGGAACGTGTTAATATACTGTTCAATTATGTTACCCCGGGTTAAACTAACAAATGCACACACTATTCGCGGTAGGCCCACACTAAAAAATAACACTGAGTCGAATGGAATGGGCTGGTCCGCGAACTCAAAGAAAAACAAAGGAAATTATCAAGACATTCAATGTCATCAAAGACTTATGGACCCAGTAGACGCAATGACAAATCGGAATATCAGGAGTGTACGTGTAAAATGGATAAGAGTTTGAACAGAGGAATGTTTAACAAGTTTGAGAGTTGCAAGATTTGTGTAGCCAGTTATCTGTGTGACAATAGTGATTTTGATTTTTGCATTGGGGAACACAACGAGTTGCCTGTGATAAAAATCTGTTTCGATGAAGGAAGAGACGATTGTCAACAATTGAAACCAAAAGGTGATAACTGCAACAATTCTTTTTATTATTTCAATTTTGTTTAGCAGGGTGACGGTTAATGTACTTGTTTTTGTATTACGTGTTATGTTCTTTCATCTAATTGTGTATATTGTGACGCGGTACATGTACGATGCTGTTCGTCGGGATTTTGCATTATCAGCAAGTTTTGCGTTAGAGTGTTTTGATGGCAGCGAGGTGACGACAAGAGAAGGTTGGTGATGAGCTAGTTGTACGTGTGAAAATTGTGTTGTGGAGGAAATAAAAGAAGTTGAATTGAGATCTCGTCGTGGGAAATTTATTTATAACAGAACTTACAATTCCATTGGTTTAAATCAGGTTAGTCATTTCTCTCAACGCAGACTACCGACGAACAAATTAAAATCTTTGTTACAGAAAAAACGGAAGTGACACTTTTTATATGGAAGAGTACTCGGAAAAATACACCATTGTCGTGTGAAATTCATTGTTACGTTAAAAATAGAAAAGGTTTACACTTAAACAGGTACAGAAGTAACCGTAACATGGTGAGTTTTTTACTTAAAGGGCAACTGCAAAACTAGTTTGTAAACGAGGGAAGGTGAATCTGTCATCTAAGCATCAAAGCACAAGCGATTTAAGTGGAATGAGATATCCAAATAGGCTTTTAAGTAAGAATTTGCCCCTCTGTTATGCAATTATCCATTTTATAGTGCTTACAACAGTTTGAATTACCGGGTTAATTTTGGCCAATTTAAGCTTTGTGCTGATATCCTGACCTGCTACAAAAACAATTCATGCTCCATACTGTCAAGGAAACGTTACAGTATTTGGCGAAAATGCTAGACAACAATGTGTCGCAATGAGTCTGTGCGCTTTAATTTACAGTAAGATAACAAAGATTACTTCAGTTGATGATATGACTCAAATAATGATTGTTGGTATTCAATTATATTCTAGTCTGTCACTGCTTGCAAGACAATCTATGTTAATGTTAACAGAATTGCCAGGAATGGTTACAGTGTTTGAGCAATTTTTCCACCTTGAATACAGTGACAGTTATACTTGTAACATCCATGGTGATCCCAGAATTGAAGGGTATCGCTACTGTATATGCCACTCACAGGGTACAGCATCTGAAACACTCTTGGCACTGAACTACAACTCATTCATTTTGACAGTGGCAATTATTGGTATTGGTATCTGCAGCATTGAGGCTGGGGGATATAATGTATTTGATTCTCATGCTAGAGATATATATCATAACAGTCATAGTGAAGGGACATGTGTATTGTTGGAAATACCATCCATGCATAAATTAGTACTATATTTTCAGACTCTACATAGGAATGAGGATATATATGAACTTAAAGGTGTACATATTGCCTCCTTTGAACCTCATCTTTTCTCAAGCAATGTTGAACATTGTAGTATATCAAATGTTAATAGTTACCAATGTTCCTGTAAACAGTGCTGCCCTACAGCAGTTTATGCAATGTGTTACTCTCTTATTAATCCTTGTAAATACTGGACTTAAGGAACTTTATTTGCCCTGGTTAGTAACCGGAATACACTGCACAATGTGATGGGTGTGAAACCACATCTGTCAGTCAATCTTCCTCAAAGTGTCAGTGTCAGTGGAGCTGAGATAAACCTTACTCTTCAGGCTGTAACCACTCATGTCCTATGTTGCAATTTGGTTCCAAGCATGTCTGCATTGAAGATGTGCATATTTTCAAACATTGTCCAGCTGTATAAGCTGTGTGGTTCAGCAAACAAGTGGAGTAAAGGATTTATCTTCTCTGGTAAGATATGATGACAGTTGTTTTGCTGCAACAAGGCATGTTTAAAGTATCATACCTCTAGTACGACCACGCCCAAATATACGCTCCCACAGCGTCTTGTTTTACTAGTAAAGCGAGGAACACGTTTGCTTAAGTTTCAACCATTGTAATGTGCTGTACCGTGTGTTTCAAGCCAATAATTGGCATGTTCCATGGAAAATCAGTAGAGCACTTTACTGTAGAGTTGGAGGTCGCGGGTTTGATTACCGTGACCGCACTAATACGTAAAACAACTACGTAGTGAAGGTACTGCCTTTGCCCTGCGTTGCTCCACTGACGTTGAAGTGGCAGTCCCGTCTCCAGTAGGAGACATAAAAACTGTGTCCGCAGTTAGTACAGTGGAACCTCGACATAACGAAGGGCCAAGGGACTGGCAAAATGCTTTCGCTTTAACAAGGTTTCGTTAAATCGAGGTGTTTTTTTATCCATTTTGCTATCACTGGGATAAAGAAAATCGTTCGTCAGACGGAGGACTTCGTTATATAGAGGTTCGTTATATTAAGGTTCTACTGTACTTCCATGCAAAATACATTCACACTTCAAGTGAAGTAGGGTAATGAAATAAGGCGGAGTGGCGAAGGTTTCGTTTTTTTCATCGCATTCGCTACGTTGCACAAAGAGCCTCTACTTTTTTTGACCAGTAGCAGCCTCTCAGTTCTTCCGCGAGGTGCGAGAAGATCAGGACAAAACGTAACCTGCGACCAGGGGATCTTTCTTTCCTTTTGTTTTGGAGGCGAGGGGAAAAGACTTTCCCGAAAAAAAAAACGCTTGATCGCAGGTTAACAAAACGAGGAATTTTTCTGTTTATATAGTTTACCTTGTTTACTGATTACACGTGTGCGTTTCGATAAAGTAATGACTTTTTCAATCACGCTGAGGTTGGTAGGTAATTAGAGATACACCATTGTTTTCGCAAAACAATCATGGATACCATTTTCACGATCACTAACGAATTAACTCTACGTTGTTTTTAATCCGTTGCTGTTTGTCTTGTTTATTAGACCTGGTGGTTTCCCCCATATCGCCTACTTACTGAGGCAGAACTACAACAGTGGAGAATAGTCACATTTGATGAAGAGTGAAAAGGGGACCTCTGCTCACCACACCAAAAGCACGAAGAGACCTGGACACTAATTGAGCCATTACCACCTGTGCGACAATCATTTAGGTATTCCCGTATTTAAAATATCCCTTTGATATCCCTCTAATTTTAGTATCCCCGCAATTTGGGTATCCCCCTAATTTAAGCATCCTCGTATTGCGGATACCCCGTAATATCCCCGTATTTTGGTGTCACCCTAATCTAAGTATCTCGCACTTTGGTTGTTTCCCTAATTTAAGTATCCTAGTATAGTTTTGAACCCCGCGTTTAAGTCCCTAGTGATGTGGGTGAAAACACTGATCCTACCTTGGTCGTTTTACAACCACTGAAACCGGCTTTACAACTTGATTTCTTTATAATGTTCTTGTTACTTCAGTGCTTTGCGACGTCCTTAAAAATAGTGGAATTGAATTGTAGTTTTTATTTCACAACGGTCAACCACCAGCTCACTAATAGGTCTTCAAGACAAAGTTAGACTGGAAGCCGTGGTTTAAAAGGAACTAGCAACTGCGATTGCCGGTGATCACATAGAGACATAAACCACCAGCCCTCAAAACTTTCCTCTTTTACATGCAACATTTTACGTGTGCATGCAGTGTCTTTTGGTGTGCAAAGTAATCACATGAAGGCAACCTTTAAACAATCACACGAGGCCATTTTATTTGCCGCAATTCCTGTCTGAGGTACAAAATACTGTGAGTAGCTTGAGTGGCAGGCATGATCGGGGGGGGGGGGGGGGGGGGCTTTTCGTTTGAAAGGATCCCGCTTGTTCCCCGGGGTACGCTGCCAAAGATGGGGCCTTCGAAACATCGACCAAAACCCCAAGGGATGTTGGTATCTCGGGGGGGGCATAGGGGATACTCCACACTCTGACCTGAAATAATGGAAAAACCACATCACGAGGGATTTGTATACGGAGTTATCCAAAACACAGGGATACCCAAAATTACGTTGGAGTAGATCAAGGTATTTTTGTAGTTCTTAGCGCATACACTGCATGCGATGCGTAACTATCGTGGGGAAAAGCACGAGTCCATCAACCTCAAGAGTCCATCACTCATGTGAGGCCTGGATCACGGCGTGTTAGATGTTCAGGTTTTTTCCATCCAATGAGAGCAGAGTAGAATTTCCAGCAATGGCGTTTGAGATCAACGAATTTTCAGCCGAAGAGGATTTACTGTGTTCATTTGTTTAAATAAACGTTTAAGTAAGGACCAATAAGGCTTCGACATCGACTCCCGTCCTAGATCTTGCAATCGGTTTTGAACAAAGTGAATTCCGAGGAAAAGAAATCTAAAAATAAGCGAAACGCCCAAGTAACGCGCTCTGGCGTTTTCTGAATACCAGCCAGTCGGGGATGGGGGAGGGGGGGGCTCCCATAAAATAGGGACGGGAATGCTCGTCGGAAATTAGCATGAAAACCCTAAAGGAGACTATGTGGTGGTGTTTGGCTTTTTTATTTAGATTTTTCTTTACGCACAGCCCTAAGTGAATGAACACATCTTGCCCTAACTGATACCTGTATTGGAAAAATATTGCCTTGTTGTCCTGGTCACCTTAAGTGAGATCATAATGCACAATTCCTATCCCTAAGCGAAACGAGGAGCATACCCGTCACTTTTATGTGGGGTTCCCTCCCCACCCTCCCACCCCCCGCCCCCCTCCTCCCGGTGACGCTGCAAAAGAAATGGGCTCCTGGTTTGTAACTCAACTTAGAAGTGCTTAGATTTATTTTCTTATAAAACTTTCTACACTGAAAACGTGCTCAACTGGACTCAAGAAAAGTTAACTTTGCTGTTTCCGATATTATGGTTGAAAACTCAATGATGCATAGTTTTTCGGTTCCTGCTAGCTTTGCCCAGAAGTGTTTGCAGCAAAAACCGACAATTTGATGGAAAACGTGCGGCGCGACGAATACGACGTCCCTAGGTACCCATAGTGAGGCTTATCCTTGGATTACCTGGTGCAGTTGACTGTTCATTGGCAGTGACTAATAACAGTCCAGTGTGACGTCTCCAGGGTACCCATAGTGAGTCTTACCCTTGTATTACCCAGTGGTGCAGTTGACTGTGCAGTCTGCAGTGACTGATAACAGTCCAGTTTGTTTGGTGATATTACTCCGTTCTTCCCTTTTGTAAGTCGTTTCACTTAGGCAAGATACAGGCTTCCAAGTGCAGAGCAGTTTTAACAGTTTCTACGAACATTTTTTAAAATTATTTGAAATCGCAAACAAATCGATATTGTACAAAATGATGAACATGAGCTTATGAGCACGGCCTTATGAACTGTTCATTAGCAGTGACTAATAACAGGTCAGTGTATTTGCTGATATTGCCTCGGTCGTACGTTTTGTTGATGTGTCTCGCTAGGACAGTATAACACTTTCAAGTGCAGAGTGGTTTTATGTGTAACAAACAGTTTCAAGAAAATGTGGATTCCATGAACAAGTAAGCAGATCAACATTGTACAAGACGATGAACTTGCGGTTTAAACTGTACATAATTTACGTATTCAAGTGATGCAGATGAGATTATATTTTTTCACCTGCAAGTTTATATTCGCAAAAATTAAAACTACGGTAGCTTTCTGAATTCAGGTTCAGGAGTAAATTTGTTGCCTGTTCTGTTCATTAGCAGTGACTAATAACAGTCAAGTGCGTTTATTTTGTTATTAATGCTGATTTACTTAGCTGTGACAATATTTAGAATGCATCTAGACGCAGCGCATGTTTCTAAGTTTTATGAAATGAGCTGGTACACAAGTCAGCATTGTGAAACTGAATATGAACCTTAAACTATAAACTATTTACGTATATGCAGTGATGTATTTTTGCTAACATTGTTAGTTATTGTAGGTGATGCAGATAAGGTTTTTCGTATCTGCATTTTTAGATAGTCTTATTTTAAAATAATTAAGACCGCTATCTGGATTCAGAGCTGTGTTTGTAAATTTACCTGTGCTGTTTATTAGCAGTGACTAATAACAGTTCAGTGTGTTTAATCCGATTGTACAACATACGGTAATGAATTCATAATACTACCATGTACATTTATTCTATAAAATAGTCGCTATCTGGATTCAGATCTACGTTTTAAGTAAATTTTTTTGTATGAACTGTTCATTAGCAGTAACTAATAACGGTTCAGTGTGTTAAGTGATATGACTGTGATCATAGATTTTGTTCGTAAAAGTGATTCACTGAAGCAATATACACGCGTCCAAGTGAAGAGCAAGCTAGGGGGGGGGGGGGGGGGGGGGGGGGGGGGGGGGGGGGGGGGGGGCATTTCGCTTGCAAGGATCACGCTTGCTACCCAGGGTACGCTGCCAAAGATGGTGCCTTCGAAACATCGACCCAAATCCCAAGGGATGTTAGTATCTCGGTAGGGTACTAGGGGATACTCGCAACTCTGACCTGAAATAATGGAAAAACCCACATCACGAGGGATTTGTATACGGCGTAATCCAAAACACAGGGATACCCAAAATTACGTTGGAGTAGATCAACAGATTTTTGTAGTTCTTAGCGTACACACTGCATGCGATGCGTAACTATCATGGGTAAAACCAGGAGTCTATCAACCTCAAGAGTCCATCACTCATGTCAGGCCTGGGTCACCGCATGTTTGATGTTCAGGGTTTTTCATCCAATGAGAGCAGAGTAGAATTTCCAGCAATGGGGTATGAGGTCAACGAATTTTCAGCCGAAGAGGATTTACTGTGTTCTTTTGTTTGAAGAAACGTTTAAGTAAGAATCAATAAGGCTTCGACATCAGCTTCCGTCCTAGATCGTGCAATCGGTTTTGAACAAACTGAATTCCGAGGAAAAGAAATCGAAAAGTAAGCGAAACGTCTAAGTAACCATTCCTATCCCTAAGCGAAACGACGAGCATCCCCGTCACTTTTATGTGGGTGTCCTTCTCCCCGCCCCTCCCCACCCCGGTGACTCTGCAAAAGAAATGGGCTCCTGGTCTGTAACCCAACTTAACAGAAGTGCTTAGATTTATTTTCTTATAAAACTTTCTACACTGAAAACGTGCTCGACTGAACTCAAGAAAAGTTAACTTTGCTGTTTCCGATATTATGGTTGCAAACTCAATGATGCATAGTTTTTCGGCTCCTGCTAGCTGTGCCGTAAAGTGTTTGCAGCAACAACCGACAATTTGATGGAAAACGCGCGACACGACGAAAACGACGTCCCTAGGTACCCATAGTGAGTCTTACCCTTGTATCGCCTGGTGCAGTTGACTTTTCATTGGCAGTGACTAGTTTGTTTGGTGATATCACTCCGTTTTTCCCTTTTGTAAGTCGTTTCAGTTAGCCAAGATACCGGCTTCCAAGTGCAGAGCAGTTTTTTACATTTTATACAGAAATTCTAGTTACTTGAACTCGCAAACAAAGCGGTATTGTACAATATGACGAACATGAGCACAACCTTATGAACTGTTCATTAGCAATGACTAATAACAATTCAGTGTATTTGTTGATGTTTCTATGGTCGTACGTTTTGTTGATGTGTCTCGCGAGGACAGTATACACGCTGTCTAGTACAGAGTGATTTTATCTGTAACCTTGTCAAGAAAATGTGGATTCCATGAACTAGCAAACAAATCAACGATGTACAATACGATGAACTTGCGTTTTAAACTGTACATAATTTACGTATATACGGTGACTAATTCATAATGTTAGATTTTAAATAATGTGGTTTTTTTTTCAAGTAATGCAGATAAGATTATATTTTCTACCTGCAAGTTTAGATTCGTAAGAATGTAAAAGTACGGTTGCTTTCTAAATTCAGATTCAGGCTCAGAGTAAATTTGTTGCCGGTTCTGTTCATTAGCAGTGATTAATAACAGACCAGTACGTTTATTTTGATATTAATGCTGATTTACTTAGCTGTGGCAATATTTAGAATGCATCTAGATGCAGCGCAAGTTTCTCAGTTTTAAGAAATGAGCTGCCCCACAAATCAGCATTGTAAAACTGAATATGAGCCTTAGACTATACATCATTTACACCTGATATGCAGTGATGTATTTTTGCTAACAATGTTAGTTATCGTAGCTGATGCAGATAAAGTTTTTTCCTATCTGCATTTTTAGATAGTCTTATTTTTGAATTCATAATACTACTGCCCGGGATGTAAAGTGATTGTAAAATAATGGTCGCTCTCTGGTTTCAGATTGCGCAGATTATTTGACAAATCTGCACTGTACAGAAGGTCAGTGTAAAACACAGACTGCCCTGGAGCCCGTTTCTCGAAAGTCCCGGTAACTTTTGGGCCCGAAATCAAATCTTCAAATCGAAATATAAAGAGTAAGAGCGCGGGTCCTGGCTAGCAACTACTCCATTTTGTTTCAGTAACTGATAGTTTTATCATGTCAGATGCAAAACTATTCAAACCTTTATCTTGCATGTTAACAATAACAGCTTTGCGGGCCCCGTTAATTATCCGGACTTTCGAGAAACGGGCCCCTGGTGCGGACCGCGCGGGATCATAGGAAAAGTCTTTATCCTCCCTGATGAATAGAAATATACTTATGTAGTTTTAATGTTGGAGATTGCGTTGCTATAACAAGCGACAATTTGTAAAGAAAATTAAAATGTCTTCATAATTTTATGTTAGCGTCTTTTACCAATAAAATCAAGATTTTTCGTCAAGAGACCATGTGTGAATATTCGTTCTTTCTTGTGTACAAGTGATAAAATCAGTTACGAAAAAATTTTCGTAGTAATTTTGACTTTGAACGAAACGACCATCAGGGGAACAATTTCTTCCAGGCTTTTTTTTAACTTGGTAGTAAAATTATGTTTATTTGGCTTCAAGCATTGTGGCCCCACTAAGCCGCGGTTACACCAGCCGTTTTACAGTTTGGGTAAATGGCTGTTGCCCATGAGGAAACAACTTCTTCAGTGTGTGACCGATAATCGATTTTCCCAAAGTACTAGTGGTGGGAGTATTTGAGGACTTTAACAAGTGCACAGCCATCTGAAGTAAGAAATTCTAACAAATTCCTATGTTGTCCCGTGGTGGGAGGGGTAGGGGTTTAAAACAGGGAGTTTAAGCAACCACGATGGCGACGCCGAAGGAGGAGAAAGCGTTAAAGTTAGAAAATAAATTCGCTCTGTTTAAATTTTCATAGCTCTTATTCCATCTACAGTCAAACACCGCTTTACGCCGGAAAACCCGCTTAATACTGACACCTCATTATTACGAACAGTTTGCTTTGTCCCTGGGGAAATAAAGCCCTTACATTTTCTCTAAAGTCAACCGGCTTTATACGGACACCTCATTATTACGGACAGTTTGCTTTGTCCCTGGGGAAATGAAGACCTTACATTTTCTCTAAAGTCAACCGGCTTAATACGGACACCTCATTATTACGGACAGTTTGCTTTGTCCCTGGGGAAATAAAGACCTTACATTTTCTCTAAAGTCAACCGGCTTAATACGGACACCTCATTATTACGGACAGTTTGCTGTGTCCCTGGGGAAATAAAGACCTTACATTTTCTCTAAAGTCAACCGGCTTAATACGGACACCTCATTATTACAGACAGTTTGCTTTGTCCCTGAGGAAATAAAGCCCTTACATTTTCTCTAAAGTCAGCCCACTTAATACGGACACCTCATTATTACGGACAGTTTGCTGTGTCCCTGGGGAAAGAAAGCCCTTACATTTTCTCTAAAGTCAACCCGCTTAATACGTACACCTCATTATTCAGACAGTTTGCTGTGTCCCTGGGGAAAGAAAGCCCTTACATTTTCTCTAAAGTCAACCCGCTTAATACGGACACCTCATTATTACGGACAGTTTGCTGTGTCCCTGGGGAAAGAAAGCCCTTACATTTTCTGTAAAGTCAACCCGCTTAATACGTACACCTCATTATTACGGACAGTTTGCTGTGTCCCTGGGGAAAGAAAGCCCTTACATTTTCTTTAAAGTCAACCCGCTTAATACGGACACCTCATTATTACGGACAGTTTGCTGTGTCCCTGGGGAAAGAAAGCCCTTACATTTTCTTTAAAGTCAACCAGCTTAATACGAACACCTCATTATTACGAACAGTTTGCTGTTTTCCCTGGGGAAAGAAAGCCCTTACATTTTCTTTAAAGTCAACTCGCTTAATACGGACACCTCATTACTACGGACAGTTTGCTGTTTTCCCTGGGGAAAGAAAGCCCTTACATTTTCTCTAAAGTCAACTCGCTTAATACGAACACCTCATTATTACGGACAGTTTGCTGTTTTCCCTGGGGAAAGAAAGCCCTTACATTTTCTCTAAAGTCAACCCGCTTAATACGAACACCTCATTATTACGAACAGTTTGCTGTTTTCCCTGGGGAAAGAAAGCCCTTACATTTTCTTTAAAGTCAACTCGCTTAATACGGACACCTCATTACTACGGACAGTTTGCTGTTTTCCCTGGGGAAAGAAAGCCCTTACATTTTCTCTAAAGTCAACTCGCTTAATACGAACACCTCATTATTACGAACAGTTTGCTGTTTTCCCTGGGGAAAGAAAGCCCTTACATTTTCTTTAAAGTCAACTCGCTTAATACGGACACCTCATTACTACGGACAGTTTGCTGTTTTCCCTGGGGAAAGAAAGCCCTTACATTTTCTCTAAAGTCAACTCGCTTAATACGAACACCTCATTATTACGGACAGTTTGCTGTTTTCCCTGGGGAAAGAAAGCCCTTACATTTTCTTTAAAGTCAACCCGCTTAATACGAACACCACATTATTACGGACAGTTTGCTGTTTTCCTTGGGGAAAGAAAGCCCTTACATTTTCTCTAAAGTCAACCCGCATAATACGGACACCTCATTATTACAGACAGTTTGCTGTGTTCCCTGGGGAAAGAAAGCCCTTACATTTTCTCTTAAGTCAACCCGCTTAATACGGACACCTCATTATTACAGACAGTTTGCTGTGTTCCCTGGAAAAAGAAAGCCCTTACATTTTCTCTTAAGTCAACCCGCATAATACGGACACGTCATTATTACGGACAGTTTACTGTGTCCCTGGGGAAAGAAAGCCCTTACATTTTCTCTAAAGTCAACCTCCTTAATACGGACGCACCCCGTTAAAACGGACACTTAATATGACCTCCTCAGTGTCCGTATTAACAGGGTTTTTACTGTAGTTCCATTTTTCAAATGTTGAGTATCTTTTTCTGGAGTTGAATTCTAAGAAGCTATTATCTAAGTTCAGAAAAAGAAAAAGAAAATTGCCGTCTTATGTCCACGTCCTCCATAAAACGTGAAATTGGGAAGTTTCACGTCGGAGTCGTGCAACGATCGACGGCAAAGAAATGAACAAAGTTGTTGTTTTGCTAATTAAAGTTATTGCTTTTCCGCCGTTCTCGTTGCCGTCGCCGTCGTCTTTGCTAAAGCTCCCTAACGTCTCCTTAAGCCCCTTAAATAAAGTCCTTTGAAAACACAGAAGCCTTAGGGCCTTTTTTTTCGGAAATTCTCTTTATCGGCGGGAGTAATGTATTTCAGTCAAATGTGTCTTTTCTTTTTTATTCTTACCGGGGATTTGGTACTCTTCCTCGCAGCCGTTTTTGGATGAGGGAGCGTTGCGTGACGTCCCAAAAACGGCTGCGAGGGAGACTAGGGATTTGGCTGCTGTCTGTATTTTCGGGCACGTGCTGAAAGATGATTGAAGCAGCCACTCGAGTCTCCTTTTGAAACACGTGTTCCCGGAAGTGATAAAACCGTCCTGCAATCGAGCGCATCAAGCTCTCAGTGAAGAAGAAGAGAGATTTTTTGATATACATCACAGTTGATTGCAGGCTAATTGGAGTCACGCAACGCTTTTCCATAGGAGAAGCCATTGCGTGACGACACAAAGAACAGCTTGCCGTGTATTCCGTCTATATAATAAAATTTATGAAACATTTGTGACTACTTACAAAACTTCAACATTAACGATAAAAACTGTTTAACTTGTATTTCCCTGGCGGTTATATATACAGTCAACTGCCTTTATAGCGGACACTCTAGGGACCTCGAGTTTAAGTGTCCTCAGTAGCATATGACAGTTTTTCCTAGGATTTAGCTGCTGTCCGTATTATCGGGGTGTCCGTTATAGCAGGGTGTCCGCAAGACGAGAGTTGACTGTAATTTGTTTTTGCCGGGGATTTAGCTGCTGTCCGTATTATCGGGGTGTCCGTTATAGCAGGGTGCCCGCAAAGCGAGAGTCGACTGTAATTTGTTTTTGCCGGGGATTTAGCTGCTGTCCGTATTATCGGGGTGTCCGTTATAGCAGGGTGCCCGCAAAGCGAGAGTCGGCTGTAATTTGTTTTTGCCGGGGATTTAGCTGCTGTCCGTATTATCGGGGTGTCTGTTATAGCGGGGTGTCCGCAAGGCGAGAAAGTTGACTGTAATTTGTGTTTACCGGGGATTTAGCTGCTGTCCGTATCACAGCTGGGGTGTCCGTATTATCGGGGTGTCCGCAAGGAGAGAGTCGACTGTCATTTGTTTTTACCGGGGATTTAGCTGCTGTCCGTATTATCGGGGTGTCCGTTAAAGTGGGGTGTCCGCAAGAAGAGAGTTGACTGTAATTTGTTTTTACAGGTGATTTAGCTGCTGTCTATATTATCGGGGTGTCAAGTATAGCAGGGTGTTCGCAAGGCGAGAGTTGACTGTACCGGGCTCGAAAAGAGGCCCCCCCCCCCCCCCCCCCCCCCCCCCCCCCCCCCCCGC
>CALNXI010002902.1:43761-59766 GCA_942486025.1 Porites evermanni
TCACGCAACGCTCCTCCCCACTAACGGCTGCTGAAAACCGAACTACATTCCTTTCCCGTGATTAGCCAATTATAATTCAGCTCCCATTTTCTGGAAAGTGTTCGCGCCACGTTTGCGGTACTGTGACTCCTCCAATCACAGCTTTGCTTTTATCGGTGCCCCATGTGTGAATGACAGAATAATCAAAACGTCGCGTGAAAACAAGCAGTTAACTAGAGTAGTGTTGTCATAGTCGAGTCCTATTTAAAATTTAGGAGATAAGCACCAGCAGCAAGCAAGTCGAGCAAATTGCGATGCACAGCATGGATGTGCTCATAAAGTTGCCAGGTATAGTTTGGGAAATCGCTCATCGATAATTTAAAAGATTGCTTTTTGAATCAGTACCCTTGAGAGTTTAGTATTCACAGGAACACAATGAGCACATCCGGCACATTTAAATTCTTCATCACATATCAGTACATATGCACGTTAAATGAAGAACCAACTGATCCTGGTAAAAGTCTTCTAGGCCTATCAAACCTTTCTTACACTTGGAACTTTCTTGACCGCTTAAAACAAACTTTTTTGCAAATTAACCTTTTTGTTGCTTGAAAACACAGAGCCCGTCTAAATTCAGCGACGATTGATTGATTTGTCGAAAACTGAGAAGGGTGCTCGCTTCCTAGCGCCCTGCGGCTCACGTATTGTCAAACTTCTTGTGCATGATTGGCTTGTTCATTAGACCACAAACACAAAGGGAAAGGAATGTAGTTCGGTTTTCGGCAGCCGTTTGTGGGGAGGAGCATTGCGTGACGACACTAAAAACGGCTGTGTAGCAGACTACCATTACGAGAGCACATGGTTCGAAGTGAAGGATCATGGGAACCTGAAACATACTTCATGTGTGCTACAATATACTATCAATCAACATCCCTCCTTTAGGAAAATAACAATGGAGTTTCTTAGCAACTAAATATGAATGCCAAATCCTTCACAGAAAATGTTCACTTAAATAACAATAACAAGGAACTCTAACAGTATCTTTAGTAAGCAAAGTTCCTAAATAAAGCAGTTCAGTTAATCAAAACAGTCTCTACTTGAGTACATAGTTCTTAAGGTGACTCGACCCAGTTTTTTTGGGGGGGTACCATCCTACTTTGAAGCTCTCTGGTATCCCCACCTTTACTTTTATCGTAAGTCTAACACATAGAATGGATAACATATAGACCAATCTACAATATAACATAAAATTTTTGGCGCCCGGAGTAAATGTCACGTGGTTATAATGCCACGCCCCTTTGCGGTCTGAGTGGAAAATCTGCTGTTGCCGGCATTTTTTCGTGAAAATCTCTCGGCTACACATAGTGCGCATTAGTGCTTTGCGCTGAACAGAGTTTCACCAAAATCACAAAGACCCAATTCGAGAAATTCAACGGTTTCCAAATTTAGATCATAATTTATGTGAAAATGATAAGCAAACTTTACACGATTATATCTTATAAACTATGAGACTTATCCCTTTATTTTGGGGATCGTTATAACAGATGGGTCCTTGCAAGTCAGCAAAAAGCTTTAGGGCCTTGTAAATGAGCGCGATTTTGAGCAAAGCAAACATATAGAAATTATAGTTTTAGCTATTTGTTGATGTTTGTCAGCATTTAAGAGTCGTTCTCACGAAAAAAGCGTTTTCTTAAAAATTCGTAGTTTTTTTCCCTTCAAATTTTTTCAGGGCCACAATTGATTAACTAACTACCCGGACTCTGAATTTCATGGTCATTGAAAAACTGTGACATTATCTTCTATAAGCCCAAATTTGAGTAAACATTGAAGATTTTTAACGTTTTGGCTGAGTTTGTGCTTTGGGAGTTGTCTATTGTTTCTAGTCTGTCATGATACAGCGTTCTTGTTCAGCACGCGTGCAATGACCACGCTTGGCTGACTTCTGAATGCTCACCAAGATATGATAATTTTGGTATGGTGAGACAGGCCATTGCGTGATACATACAGGTTTAACTCACTATTTTTAATCATTTCTCGTGCTTCTTGTGCCTTTGCAAAAAAATGAAGAAGTGCTACACACTAAATGTACTTACTATTAAAAAAATATCATTTTTTCATAGGTTTAATGCAAGCCAATAATTAAACCAACTTGTGACGGGAATCCCTTCTCTTTTCTCATACTAAATTATCAGTCCGAGTAGTTAGTTAATCAATTGTGGCTCCAATTTCCAAATTTCAAAAAAGTACTACTTGTAGTTTTTGGCCTCAAAAATTTTCTTTTAAGTTGCCCATAGTTTTGAAAACAGATTTTGAAAGAAGAGATAACACTCTTTAACATGGTTTAAGACTCTTTACAAAAATTAAGGTACCAGTCGACGATTTTGGGCTTTGAAATTTGCCATTTTTTCATCACACGGAAATGTTCAAAATATTGAAAATAATGAAAAATCTCCAAAACATTACATTTTTGTTGAAACTGAGTAAATCACCCCTTAAAATGTGCATAATTATGTCTTTATCTGAATAAGTTTTGCTGTTCGCATTACAATTGACCTCGAAACAAACCGTCAGATCATCAGACAAATCAGAGTGGACGATCGAAGCAAAAGCACAGAAAGCATATACATGATATACCACGAGGCCAGCGTGACGTCATACGTTTACGAAATCCGACCAGGGCTCAAAGTTTAAATTTGAGTTTGGGAGCACTTGTGCTACCAGATGTAAATTTTTAGGCACACTGCCGAAATTGTAGGCGCACAGCTGAAAATTTTAGGAGCACAGCTTATAATGTTGGGAGCATCTATTTCAAAAGAAAAAGTAAAAAGCTTAACAGTGCCACGTTTATTTGTCATCTTCAGTTTGTTACTTTTACTTCAGTCCTGTGATTGATAAAACACAGCCGATTTGTTACGCAGTAATACCGTTGCGATTTTTAATACTAATTTCTCTTTTTGACAGTACAGTTGTGACTAAAGAAAACTTACACTTGAAAAACAATTCAAAACTGGCAACAATGAGTGTGTCGAACGAGAATGAAATTAATCTTTAATGAATTTGTTAAATGTGCAATGGCGTACATGTAACTGGAATATGACTTAAAAAACTTTCATACCTGGAAAAAAAGGCTCTTAATCCGCACTGTTTTTGTTTTGATTGACGTTGAAACTGAATGTTCGACATGATCGTCTTTTGCGCAAAAAGTATGTGTCTTGTTCGTAGCATATATTTGCATGTGTCAGCAGTGTTTATTACAAAACAGAAGAGTCTGGGATGGAGTAAAACATCGAAACGAAAAGGAACATTCGAGTTCGTAGAATCCATTGGGAGAAAAGACCAATTAAACATACAACGCCTTTCTAGTTCGAGTTCGTAAGTATAGTCGGAAGTAAGTTAGTTGCACGGTACTTTGGGTTTTATGGCGCACAGGTGCGATTACACGTGAATTTTTAGGCGCACAACCAAACATCCAGTCACATATGCGACCAGTTAGTTGCTAACTTTGAGCCCTGCCGACCGAAGATAAGAGGGCCTTTCGACGGATGTTAACGAGTGCTGATCGTCTTCGACGCGGAAATTCTGTAGAGCTTGTGAAGATAAATTGTGCTTTTTTGTCGAGAAAAACTTTGGAATACATTTCGAAAACCTCAGGAAAAAATCGAAAGGTTGCCAGCGGATAAAAGTGTGAGTAAATTTGGGATGGATGGGTAGTTTTAGTGCATTAATTTTGTGGATGCGATCAATGCTGTTGTTCGTTATGAAAAACCAAAATGGCGGCAACGTCGCGTATGCTCTGCCTTGTATGAAATTGACTGAAAATGGTATTTCCTCTTACAGGATGCCTTGGACCTTTCCTTCACAGGAGAGGAATATTATGTCAAACAAGCACCTTGCAGAGTTGAAGTGATGCGGCGAAACAGCAAATCGTCGCAATATCACGATGAAACTCCTCGCAGAACAGTTCGCAGGCTGCCCTCTCATGACTTGGAAAGACATCATAGCAATGATATTAAAGTGGCCAGGTTGTTGGATGGTGTAGAAAATGTACCAACCTCGCCTTACTCGCAAGCCTCATTTCAATACCTAGGACTTCACGGAGCCAGTTCAACTCCAAGTCCGACGCGATTGGTGCAACCTGGTAGCCCTCATAGAAATGTGAGCTACCCTTACCATGGATTCCAGCGTAGTTTTAATCAGCCTGTGGGGTCAACAGGAGAAATGTCTCCCTGTTCCCCATTTCCTCACGCAGTTGTTTCGCCATCACATTATCAGTCTTCTTCACTGATGCATGTGTCCCCAGCTCTGTCTCCTTCAGCTCCCCCTTCCAAACCTTCATGTGCAACACCTAGTAGTGTAACATACACACTTTCTCGTGGTCCAGGCTCAATGAGTCCCAGAGGCTCATGTTTAAAAACTCCTGAATTTTATGCAGGGATGCCGGATGCGTCTCAGTTATGTCCTGTGGATGGGAACTTCACAGTTCCTTATTCATCTGAACCTTTTTCTAATCCCAGGGATCAGTTTGTTTACAGTGGGGGAAGTCCCTCTCAAGGCTGCACCATTCATCATCTCGGGTACAACACATCTCACAGGACACAGTCATTACAGAATCCAGCACTATCGCCGTCTTCTAGGTTTTTACCACAAAGTTTAGTGGCACTGTGGCCTCAGCAACAAGCAGATGGTAGCAATGCTGGTGTTACTGACTTGACTGCATTGCAAAGACAAGTTCATGAACAAGCTGGTCTCAGTGATCCTCGAAAATCAGTGCCAGGCAATTTCAATGCAAATTCTTATCATAACCCACAAATTTATGATGGAATTGCACTCAATGTTTCTCCATTTTCTGGAAACCAACCCCTTTCAAGAACAAATATAGTCAGCAACCCTCCTCCATTTTCTAGCTCAATGTTATTACCAAATTCTTCTCCAGAAATGCATGTTCCACCTGGCCACGGGCCTCAGCAACAAGCAGATGCTAGCGATGCTGGTGTTACTGGATCAGATGACAAAGGTAATTTCACTTTTTAAGATAAAAAATAAAATTAATATGAAATTCTGTTAATGCCCATTCCCCCACCCCTTTATTGGAATGCTGTATGCCCCCAACTCGTCCCTCAGTAGAATATACTGAATACATTGTATAAAGTACCAGAGCTCGAAAAAAGTCGCGTCTGGGGCAAGTAACTTTTTTTGTACTACTATATGAGAAATTTCTGCAATTTGATTGGCTTAGACTAGTGGTATTTCAGCTTAATTTGAAATAGCTACATGTAAAAATTACAAACCTTTTGCAGGTAGTAGCATAAAACAATAATAGAATGATTTGTATGTGATATTTGGCGTAAATACCACTCGTAATATTTCAAAATTGTCTCAGATCTCACTCGGCTATCGGCTCGTGAAATTACATATAACAATTTCGAAATATCACTTGTGGAATTTATGCTAAGTACAGTTTGTATCACCACAAATTATGCTATTACCTATACAAATTCACTTGCCCCATGGGCAAGGGTCTAAGCAAGTCATCTTCCAACGAAATCATTAACAAAGACGAGCAAGAAGTGGCCCCGGGCAAGCAAAATATGAGAGCTGCTTGCTCAAAGGACAAGTGGGAATTCCAATTTTTTTTGAGCCCTGAGTACGTACATCTATCTTGAATACATCATTAATGTAATACACGCAACATTTTCTAGAGAATAACCCATTTGAAGACATCACACTGTCAGGTGTTAAAGATGCGGCACCTCTGACATTAGTGCTTGAGAATAAACTAGTAGCAATCCTTCGGGATCACAATGTGAACTCTATCGTTCCCTTCTCATTTAGTTTATGCTCTCAAGCTTAGCCAAGCCTCAACTCAACACACTGAATGGCCTGCTAGCAAAATAATAACAGTTCTTTAAACATAGCCATAAAAATTCAGTATTAAAGTTGACGGTTTCGTTGTGTGTCAGCCATCTTTTTCTAAATGAAAAAGTGCCCAAAATGTCGGAAGCCTGTATGTGTTGAATATGCAAATCACACAAAGCTGTCAAGGCTCCCCCTTTCCCTTTGTTGAGGGTGGAGATGAGCCTATTTAAGTCTCCTAACACCTTTCAATTGGTGATTTTTAGTTTTGAAAAAGATGGATGATTGGCATTGAAACTGTCGACTTTTTTACTTAACTTTTTGGCTGTTTTTAATGAACTGTTAAGATTTATTTGATACAAATTCTAGCCGAATGGATTTTCTTCAAGGGCCGCTGGCAGTCTTTATTGAGGACAGCAACAGCACTTTGATAACAGGACAGTGAAATTTGGTTTCCAATGAAAGATATGTTCCAGTTTTCGATCCTGTTTCATGTTAGAGGTTTTGTTCATTTAAAAAGGGGAAGAAATTCTGAAGAACAAATTACGATCATCAGTGCACCCTTCTGCCAGCCACCCAAAATAATATTAATGACCACCCCTGTTGCTAATTCAAACATTTACACGCAATTTATTTCATAAATTATTGCACTAGTAGCAAAGTTAAGCAGGTTAATTTGAATGCTTTTTCTTTTCTCTTGGACTTGCTATATTGACTCTATATCTGCAGCCTGCTACTAACACACCATATTTAATATTTTTATCGTTATCATCATCATCATCATCATTGGCAGTAGCAGTAGCAGTAGCAGTAGCAGTAGCAGTAGTAGTAGTAGTAGTAGTTGTAGTATGAGGCAAGAGTACTAACCTTGTCTCCCTGCATTGTGATTTGGGTTCAATTCCTGCTGTTGTTGGTTTTTTCTCCCACTCTGCAAGGTTTTTCTCTGTGTACTCTGTTTTACCTTCTCCTTAATTTCAAATTTAAGTCATTAATAATTCATAAAAACCATAGAATTTAATGTTTAATGAGTGTCTTGATATCTGACAAAGACACGGCTATTAAACTTCAGTACATCTAATTTTTTAGACCAAAATAACCCCAAATCTAAATTATATTATTGATCTATATCAGAGATTTTGAAATCGTTCAAAACACTTGCAGTTGTGTTTTGCCTCAAGTTTTTAAACTTGATAATACACTCCTACTCAACAGTACTAAACCAACACTTTTAAATTCTAATTTTACCAGGAACTCATTAACACTGTCAAATGAGTTAATCTGAGTTCCTAAGTGTGATTGGGTAAACAAGTCATCTATTAGTAATTAGTTATTTTTATTTATTTATTTTCATGCACTGATTAGGGTCCAAGGTATTAAAATCTTCACAGGATACAACTAGCACATCAGAGGGTAGTGATGTCAATACACCCCAGCTTACCACCGATGTCAAGTCTTCTTCAAATAACCACACTGGGGACCCTCCTGAGCTTAATAAAGTTCTTCCATCCTTGGCTGATATTAAGGCAATAACCAAACCATCAAAAGACGCTAATCTGCCTGTTGATATTTTGTTACTTACAGTTACAAACTGTGAGTTCTTGGCTTGTTACAGTGAGTTAAAAAACCCCTATAAATGTTGGTTTGATGGTCTTGGCTATGTCTACTTTTCTGATGCGGAGGTGAAAGTTGCTTTATTAAGATGTTACAGAAATGGTATTGGTCCTGGTGGTGCTCTTGTATCTGTAAAGAATGCTACCTCTGTGCTACGTCCCAAAGCAGTCGTTTCAGTAGGAACATGTAGTGGCCTCAACCCTGCAAAATCCAAGTTAGGAGATGTTGTTGTATCTGCCAAATTAGCAACTTATGCATCAAAGGTAGTGACCAGCAATCAAGAGCAGTCTACTGGTATGAGAAGTTATGTGAGCAAACGCTTCCTAGATGTCATTAAGAATTGCGCTGATGGCTGGCAAGCACCGTTGAAGAACCCTGAAGCTCAGCAGGTTCAAGTTTATACTGATGCTGAGGTTCTGAGTGGGCCGGAACAAGTCAGAGCTGAGTGGCGGCGTGATCAACTTGCTGAAACCAATCCTCAGGCAATGGCAATAGAAAATGAAGGAGAAGGTGAGTTGACTACTTATTTAAACTGTCAGTCTTTATTAGTATGTGCCTTTTTGTGTGTTTGTTTTGTTTTCGTTGGATACTAACAAACCTGAAAAAAATGGAAATGAGAAGCAACATTCTTTCTACAGCTGTATGTCAAAAAAAAGATGTGGGGAGGGGATGGTTCATTTAATAATAATAATAATAGTAGTAGTAGTAATAATAATAATAATAATAATAATAATAATAATAATAATAATAATAATAATGATAATAGCAAAATCCCTGGCAACATCAACATAAAGTCATGAACTCCAGAAAATAACTCTTGTTTCTACAGCCCACCTCCTCAGGTGGGTCCTCTCCATCAAGTAGAAACCCTCTTTGCCTCCCACAGTCCATGGTTTGGACTTGGATGTTGAGAGAGAAATCAGTCGTAATTACACTAGTATATCTTATATTATTATTATAATAATAATAATAAGTAACACCTATATACAATGTAGTGCTAATAGGACAATTGCACGATGTTGTCATTTTACTACAACTACCAGAATCCTTCAGTTTTCTGTTTTCTTGTGCAAATTAAGGCTATTGTTCTTTAAACCTCAGTGGAATTGACAAATTTAAATAAGAAAGCAAAGACAAAATGAATTCTGGTAGTTGTAGTCAAACATCGTCATCGTGAAAATGGCCTATTCCATAAAGTTCATTAGCACTTTACAATAAAAATAATAATAATAATAGAATTATTAAGAAAACAAAGAATAAGTAAATCAAATTGGGTCATCCAGCCAACAGATTTGGAAGTTGATTTGGAATGAACACAAAAGTCAATTATTGAGTGCAGTTATTGGCCCAATATCTGCAGATGTATGTTGTTATTGGTTTGTGAGGGCAATACCCAATCAAAAAATGGAGGCCACCTTGACTCTGCAGCACAAAGAAAAAATGGTGGACGGAACTCCCAGAAGGCTTTGCATAGCCTATTCCTCCTTCATTGGGTCCAATTTTTGCAGCAAGGGGACAGGTCATTTTAGGTTATCTGGCAAACAGATTTGGAAGTCAATTTGAACAAACACAAAATTATTGCAGAAAGTTATTGGCTTATATCTACACCGAATGATTATCTAAACACAGGATTCAATAAATGTTGTTAGCCTGTACGAGAGCTGCAGAAAAAATGCCCTCCCATGGTCCCCATGGGAAAAGCGTTCACTTGTTGCAATTCTCTCCCTGCGTGTGAAAAGTCTTTCCTTACAATTAAAAAAGGATTTTGCTATTTGTAGATTGGGTTAAATGCAATATCCAACAGAAATAAAACTGAAACTTAATTTGCTTTGCAATTTTTAGGAAACATAATATAATAATTAATTTTATTATATAGATACTGATAAAATACCAGGATTTTTCCTTTTACTAAAAAATCATATCTTCATCGCATGCAGTGAAGATGCTATTTTTATCTTTCACATGTGAGGATATTGGTGTCGCCATGGACACTAACATGATTAGACAATTACAAGAGAGCTTCCCGCTCAGGCGTGAGGCCGGTTCTTGTGAAATTTTGAAATATAAGTATTATTGTCTTTATTTCTCCTTTATAACTTTATATCCGAGTTTCATAACATTTTTGGGACAGGCATTTTGGGATAGGTGACCACTTTAATTGTACTATTTTGCTGTTTCGAAAATGAATAAAAAAAGTTGTGTTTTATGTAGGAATTTCATCAGTATCTGTAAAATAAACA
This sequence comes from Porites evermanni, assembly GCA_942486025.1. Lineage (NCBI taxonomy): Eukaryota > Metazoa > Cnidaria > Anthozoa > Scleractinia > Poritidae > Porites > Porites evermanni. Next base: position 53,445 of record CALNXI010002902.1, read on the forward strand.
GAACATTACATGGCCACGCAGGGATACAAATTTTATCTTCGAGTGCTGAAAGTATCTCTCACGAGTGAGCGAAGCGAACAAGTGAGAGATAATCTCAGCACTGGAAGATAAAATTTGTATCCCCGCCTGGCCATGTAATATCCTCTATATTAATTAAGCCAGACTGTTGAAAAAGGTATTTAAAACATAAAAATAGGCCCTGTCACATTTTATAAGCGTAGAAAGAAAGACATTAATTTTTGGAATTTCCAGTTAGATCAGATTAGTCAGGTTAGTACTTTCATGCTATATTTTTGGAAAAAGAGGGATGAGGGTGAGTTAATGTCCAATCCCAATCATCTCTTGCTTCAAAAGGCTACATGTGTCTCTAGGTTAGGAATAGCTATGCACTAAAGCTCAGGTGACAATTGCAATTTTTTTATTATAATCTATACTTCCTAAATGGATAATAAACCACTGCATCACATTTAAACTGACCCTGTCACGTTTTACATGCATAGAATGACAATAAGCTGTCATGGTATCGATTTTGGGGTACAGAGTGATTAGGGGGAGCGGGGTGCGTGGTAGAAATGTCCAAGTTACAAGTAATGCCAAGTGTTTCTTACTTCAAAAAGCTAACTTGCCAATTTGTATTCATAATGGTAAAAGTTACTATAGAGCCCTGGCTAAAAAATGTGCAGTCGGCAGCCCAATGAACCCCCACTATGGGGATCTTCAATGTTTGACGTCTGAAATACAACTGTTTATTAACAGTATATGCCATTATTTTATTTTTACAGGAGTGTTTGCAGCAGCATTTGACTGTCAAATTGAGTGGTTAATTGTGAAAGGAATAGCTGATTATGCAGATGGGTCTCAGTTGGCTTCAGAGAGTTGGTCTTCCTGTGCCAGTGTGATGGCAGCATCTCTTGTTGCACACATTTTGAGTGAGCCCTGTGTTTTTCATTCATGGCCACATTATCAAGGTCAGTAACATTTCTCTTTAAGTTATGTCCCTTTTAGGCATGTTGTTTTATGGAATCTAGGGTGGGTTACTTCCTTGATGCCACGATGAGCTTAACACTACATGACAGTATGGGGTGTGTGTCACAAACACCGGTTAATACAGACAACAGACACTTTTCTCTGTCCTGAGTCACAAACTCTAATACATTATCGTCAACCTCGTTTTACGGACACTGGTTACCTGCGCGCTGCCTATGACTGAATATCTTAGCAGTGAAAACCTAACAGAAAAAGCATACGACCTTTCAAGGGTTCTGTCTAATACACAGTCCACCTGGCCGAGTAGCAAACTAAACCCCGTCAGTACAAAAAGTAAAGTTGCGTATTCCAATCATTCCACTGCCGTGTTTCAAGAACAAGGTAATTTTCAAGGTAATTACAGAGAGAGACCATTATGGGGAATGTTCGGGAGTTTTCTTCAGGATGAACTTGTTAATGTTACAGTTGAGAAATTAGACAACGTTCTCTTTAAAACGTCTGCTTTAGTCTTTATATCGATAAGCATGTGTTTTGACGTTTTTTTCCTAACTACCCGCTCAATACGGACACCTGGATAATATGTACACTGTGGCATGTCCTTTTCGTGTCCTTATTAATCCGGGTTCCACTGTTTCTGTTTTTAAGTACACTGTACATGGCTTTTTTCTTAAATCAGGGGCACCCAACGAGAATATAGTTCAAAACCACTTAAAAATAGAATTGTTGAACGTATTTTAGTATTTAAACGGTAGATATAGGCATATTTTTATCCCCTAAAAATTTTTCATCTGTTCGGATTTCCTAGCTGAAAGTCAAGTGATCCGAAAATTATAGGGATCAAAACTTACCTTTTCGAAAATTTTAGCCAGAAAAAAGGCTCCCGAAAATTCTAGGTGACCTTTTTAGGGTAAAAATCCGTTAAAAATAGGCAATTATACCATTTTTAAGATGTCCGAAAATCCGAAAATCTAGGAGAGGCAGGCAAGCAAGAAATTTTACAACAAATGTTCCGAAAATTCTAGATCTCAAATCGTCTTCCGAACAGATATTTTTCCGAAAATTGTCGTTGGGTGCCCCTGTTAAATGTAAGTGAGAGATTTCTCTTTGTTGCAGATATATCAGAGCAGGGCTCTGCCAGCAGATCAAAGGAACAGTTACCAAGTCCCTCAGGTACCAATTTATAGCCCCTGTGCACACGAATCCGCATATGTCATGAAAGATATTAATCATCGTGGATAATGTGTATAAAGGGTTTAGTTTTATCGATTATCTCACGATTGTCACTTTGATATTGATCACGACGTTTCGACCGCACACTGCAGGTCTTCATCAGGCGATAGTGTCGATTTACTGAGTCGGACTATTTGTACCACCTTGATGACTTGATTGTTAGTGATTGGTGTATCACAAACCTCGCTCATGGTTGGTAGGTTTCGATCCAAAGCATTGTTGTCATTGTTGGTATTGTGAGAGGAAGAAACTGATCCCTCAGCGGTCCGCTGTGGTAGAAACCCCATGTTTGAAACCGCATTTTTTTACGGAGGGTGTAATTTGCAGGTTGCAGGTTGCAGGTCAGAATTTGAAGTACGCGCGAACGGTCAACGCTAAACTGATTTTGTAAAAAAAAAACTGTCTTTACAACATCACGCAAACCGGAAATATCTGTAGTCCCAGGAAATTGTTTTTTGGGAGTTAGATTTTGCAGCCAGAGCCCTATAGATCAAAATTTTTCAGCTTCACACTTTTAAAAATAACAACGAATGGTAAAAAAAAACCGGATGTGGAAATTTCCACGTGCCGGATAACCACGGCGTTAGAATTTGATATGTGACACAAGGTCGCGCCGGAAGTGTCACGCTTATAATACTTCCAAACCAGTACACTTTCAAAGGAACAAAATAAAAAGAACGTACCTAGAGAGAGCAACGCACACATTGAGGGCCGGTCGGATGTAATCCATCGCAAGATCGGCAATAACATCAATATTTTCTACCACTTAATTCAATTTTTTTTTACCACTTAACGGCTGTTGAAATTCTCCACTACTAGCCTGCGTGGCAGGCGTTCGAAAGGGAAGGGGAAGGGAATTAGGGCGCGCGCCCAAATTCCCCCTTCCCCTTCCCCTTTTAACGCCTGCCACGCAGGCTACTCCACTACCCTCTCCATGTGCTCGACCACGGTGTAGATTCCAACCCGGGGGAGGGGGGGAGTGAGGCACTCCCTTATTTGGCCTATATGGGTATGTGCCGCTGAACAGGGTATGGTTTTCAAGGTCTTGAGTCTTAAACAGGGTATACAAATTCGCAATTTAGTGTCTTGAACAGGGTTTCTTATTAGACCCGAACCATTAAACAGGGTGTGAATGTTGGCGGTGTCCGGTCTGCGTGACGCTGTAAAGAAAGTTTTTTTTGCTCAAAATCACTTTAGCGTTGACCTTTCGCGCGTGCTTCAAATTCTGACCTGCAACCTGCAAATTACGCCCTCCGATTTTTTTATACCAATAGGACGCGGATGAATGAGCTGATTCACTGGTTAAGTGTTGACAAAAGGCCCCCCAAAAATATACGGTTTCATAAATATCCGAATTCGAGTGGACAGGGCCTTGTCTCTGTTAAGTTGACTTGATTAATTACCTGATCCTTCCCTTAGCTTATTTGTAAAACGAATAAGGCCCGGTCTAGACGCCGAACATTTCATTAGCTTAACCTAATACACAGAATTAAGTACATGAGAAGTTCGGCGTCTCTATTTCAATTTGGAACAGCTCAGCCGTTATTTTCTCTTAGCACATCCGGAAATTTCGCCTTTGGAGCGACTTTGAAATGCCTTTGATTCAGACGCCGAACTTTTCATGTAACGAACCTAATGCATAAACTATTATAAATAACGTACCGTATTTCCTCGAATAATAGCCGGAGGGATTATTTCTTTTTCACACCAAAGGGGGGCGATTATTCGAGGGAGGCGATTATTTCAAATATTGCTCACCGGAAGTTTAGACTACGAGTAGTCCCCCATTTTTCCTCAGGGATAGTAGAGCGAGCGAAACGCGAGCGCGCATGAAAATCATCCCACGCGAGAACTCCCCGCCGCGTGTCGCCTTTTCTCGTGTGGGGTGATTTTCACGCGCGCTCGCGTTTCGCTTCCTCTACTATCCGTGAGAAAAAATGGGGGACTACTCGTAGTCTACGTCTGAACCGGGCCTTAGGTCCTCCCCAGGCACCCGTTTAGATTCTGAACACCAGATCACGTAACAAAACAACAAAAACAACAACAACAATGTAGCTTTTACAGTCAGATGTAACGTCAATGAACGTGTCAAAAATATCATTTATGACTGATCTTTTAAAACTAATTTGGAAGGGGAAGCCAGCACATGCAATGTAAAATAGCCTGTTCACAGACCCTCTATTTTCTCTTAAAGTAATTCCCTTGAAAATGATGTACTATCCAGATTTTTTTAGCCTGTGAACGGCAGACGTTTCTCCTCACTCATCGCCGCTGAGGACCGTTTCGAAAAGTCCCTCAGCGGCGATGAGCGATGAGAAACGTCTTCCGTTCGCAGGTTAAGATTTTTTGAAACTTGACACACATGTCAGTCATATATAGGGCATTCAAAAACTGCAATAAAAAGATGGGGTGATTGTGCTTGTTTTCGGCCTGTGTACCTGTTATCCTTTTTTTTTTTTTTTTCTACTTGCGCGGAAATATTGCGAAAACTTAAGTTTTTATTCACTAAAAACTTAAGCCAGTTTGTTTGTCTGGGCTATATTTCTCCAGAAGTGAAGTGACCTAAAGTAACCCGATCTTGAAAAGAAGAGAGAAATGGACAGTTTTAACAACCAGGGAATTACCGTAAGAGATCGTCCAGCGCGCGTAAAAGAAATAAAAACCGCAGGAGATTTATTGCCCGCAAGCGCAAGGGGGTAAGCAGACTTTTAGATAGCATTTGGAAGTTTTGGATGCAGAGGTTTAGCTGGCGGACTTGCACTGTTCGTTCCGCAGGCGCGAAGGTTGAGTGCCGGAGGTACGATCTTTGAGGGGGATCCGAAGACATGTTCGGCTCCAATAAATTTTTAAAATTGGACTCTCTAAATGCAATTTCCTTCTTTCCCTGGACCGGAAGTGGTTAATCGGTAAAAAAGAAGAAAAGAAAAAGTTTTACGGTTAAAAAAATTATTTCGTGTGATAATTACCGGACGTCACATGTCAAACAATCGGACGTTGAGTCTGGCGTCCGGCCTGAAACGAAACCCATGGGTACGGGTCAGAAAAACAGAAAATAGACTCCTTTTCACTTCCTTTTGTTCTCGCGCTTCAGCTTCGCGCTCTCTCTCTCACGCACTGTCGAATGGTCGGAAAAAAAGTAAAGAACAACTTTCGCCGAAACAAACAGACAAATGTTTGCAAACAGGCTGAATGTGAAATAATTGCAGTATAAAACTTTTGAAATCTGTATCCCCAAAATTCTTCAATCGGTCCTCGCAACCGAAGGTTGTTCAGAAAACCGCTGATGTGAAACTTGGTAATCGTAAGCTTAATGCATCGAAAATCAGCACCGGTCTTGCTCCAGTGTTAACATGAGATCAGGTTTTATTTTTATTCCTTAAGAGAGAATATCCACGCTTTGATGTAAATAACAGTAATAGATAAACTACCATTATCATTGCTACCACAAAACTTGTACAATTAACTTCCTACTGCTCAATGCGTTAGAAAGGATTTAAGTTTTACGAGATTTACTTTCTTTATAAACAGATGCTGTAACTGCTTTTTTGGAGTGGAGTCAGAATCAGCTTTGCTCATTTTACAACAGTACCGCGAGCCAATTAATGATTACTCCTTGGGACCGAGATAATACCATGGACATTGATGAGGTGTATGTACAGTTAACACTGCTAAGAGATGACAGAAAACTTGCTGGAACAACAAAAGAAAGGCTTCAAGATTACAGTGAGCTATTCGCAAGCCATGGTCGTCATATAATTCCTAAGAGAATTTTAGTGTATGGGAGGCCAGGAATAGGAAAGTCGACATTGACAAAGAAACTCGCCGTTGACTGGTCACGAGATAATAAAGAAAACCTAAAGAAGTTTACTGTTGTACTTTTAATCAAGCTTCGAGATGTTTGCAACACGAAAGACTTCTGTGCTGTGCTAAAAAAGGCCAAACTATTGTCTGCTGACGACTCTGTGGTTTTTGGGCAGTTGTATGATTACATTCGTCGTAACCAACAAAAAGTCCTACTTATTTTAGACGGCTATGACGAATACAGCGCCGAAAAATCATCGCCCGTTCATCAGATTTGGGAAGGCAGTGAATTAAGAGATTGCAC
>CALNXI010002903.1:20124-48720 GCA_942486025.1 Porites evermanni
TGTCGAAATTTTGCTTTCTGCGCATGCCCGAACTTCGCAAGCTGATATTTTGCATCTGGATCAGAAGGCCGCCAAGTGTACGACCTGTAGACCGGTTTGTGGTAAGTTTTAGCTCTTTATAGCACGACAGTGACCAGAAAACCACTCGACTAGCTTCAAAACGCGTTTTTCGGCAAAATCTCCAGGAGCGAATGGGTTAATGACATATTCCTTGAATCCAATTTCATGTTTGAAGAAATCTTGCACTTAAAAAAATTTTTTTTTCTCAGAACAAAATTTAAAACTTATTAGCAAGAGAGTATGGGAATCTAATGAACTCGATCTGATGATTTATTTGCAAACGGGTAGCTGCAGAGGTAACCCGCCTGTGTAGGTGGGGTAAGCCACCGAGTTATGTTGCCCGGTTTGCCGGATATGGTGAGCATCTCAGCCCGGATCATATTTCGAGTATTTAAGGAGCCAAGGAGCAAGGTTTAGCGCAGTAGGTTAGTGCGCGGCTTTCTGTGCGGGAGGTTCCGAGTTCAAATTTCCATGTGTGACCCCAAATCCTCAGCTTGTTTCGACTAATTTATTCTTTCCGCGTAGCCTAGAGTAGCTTTAAGGTCATTTCTCTGGAATAGAACTTGCGATGAAATTTTTATCAGAATTTACTGAATTTTGGTTGTTTATGTTGTAGAAACTAAAGTTTTAAAATAAAATTGAGGGGTCCCCATACTCGTTAAAGAGCAGCACCAACTTGTATATAAGCAGAATTCCTTAAAATACCAATATGACTATATTTACGAGTACAAGCTTTGAACACGTTTCCGACGATTTTTTCTTTTCTTCACTGAGAAAAAGTTTCTATTTATTCGAGAGAAAGAAAGAAGATTAAAGAAATAGGTCACCATACTCGTTTAAGAGAAAATGAGGATTTACCTCTCTGGGAAGCACCAGTCTTAAGGCAAAAGCCATCATGTTTATATCTGCGCGCGCTAATCAAGCTTAAAACTAAGGAAAAACCTTTTAAGTACTCGTCAAACGGAGCACTAGACTGGGCACTGAGTGGGGAGGGAAGGGGGTTTGACGTACATCGAGCGCACTGTCGCCATCAGATTCGTCAGTCTAATGAGGACCGTCTCGTAATACCCACGTAAAAGAAGGACCATAATATATAACCTTAACCTCTTGACTTCTTTCACCTTTTTGTCCTTCTAATCAGTGGATAGCACAAGGCAAGAAAAACGACGACTGATTCGAACTTCTTCTGAGGTATACATGGAAGATTATAACCAAATTCCGTGATAACCTATAATGGCATCGAGGCTACGATACCAGTTGAAAAATCGGATCTTTCTTATTTTTATTTTATTTATCATCCGTCTTTACTCCGACGAGTCTCGTTGTAAACAACGATATTTCTGTTCTTTAGCAACAATAAACCAGTTATGCAAATGCGCGATATATCACTTAACTGAAACATTCCTCCATGCCTCCTAATTAAGGAATGCAGTAAGCAAAGTACACCTAGTCTTTGTGCTCTTTTCAATCTGTCCGTTACGAACTGCTCGCATCACCTCTCAATAGAAGAAGGTTACATCGGAAGTTCCTCAAGGCAGCCTACTTGGTCCAGTTTTATTTTGTTCCCTTTATTGAAAAGTTACTGCGTGTGCATGAGGAGAAGGATCTGGGTGTAGTTTATTTCTGACAAGCGTACCTGAGACCTACATTTACACCTGATTACAGCAAAAGTAAACAAACTTCTAAGTTTGCTAAAGAGATCATGTCCTATGTTAACTAAAGTGGCGGCAAGAAATTCTCTATAATTATCAAGCAATTATGAAACCCCACCTTTGTCATGCTACAGAAATCCGCTCTCCCGCTCAGAAGTCACTAAACCTTGCGGTTGAACAAGTTCACAAGCGTGCCACCAGATGGATTTTAAGTTTGATGACAGAGCAAATGTCATATGGGGGGAGACTGCTTGCCTCGCCTTATCTCATTTTCTTTTACACATAAACAGCCAGTACTACTCTATTTATGTAGACATTAAATATTATGTAACCTTTAACAATCATCCACGTAGGCGCTGCGGCCAGCCTATTGAGCTCTACTGGCTCTTACTCTTACTGTCCCGGCCTGTAAGACTTGCACTTTTCAAGCTTTATACTTTGTTCGTATTGTAAACTTGTGGAACAAGATGTGCAATGTAGCTTTACCTAGACGTTTTACGTACGTCCCTTTGATGTTCTATCATTTTTGAAGAACCTGTGTAACTCTCTTTTAATGAGTGTTTTTGATGTGGACCTGGTCTGCTCATGGTCCATCTCACGTGACTGTCCATGTCACTAAATTAGATTGCTTTATAATTAGATTTCTTGCTGCAATTTGATTTCTTCTTTTACAACTTATAGATTTTTCATGTCAATTAGTTTTTTTCTCATGTACGTATTTCAAATTCTTTTATTTCTCTTGGGTGGGCACCACGCATGAATCCAAGTGTCCCGTTCGTGCCTTTCCCTTTTGGACATTAATCTGTTCTGTTTTTAAACTTTTTTTTTTATCATGCAGGCATATTCCATTTAGTTTGATCTTGCCCAATAAAATATGGAATATGTAACTTCACATCTGATCTATTTTTTTCAAAGCACTTTAGCAAAAACAACAACAATAACGAACATAAACAGGAAGAAACAAACTAAGATATAAGAAGCTAATTTATACAACAGGATAAGTTATAGTTAATGTGACAACCATAGACCCGCTTTTACCAGTAATTCTTTTAGGGAGAATAAACCAGTTCACTTCCTTTCAAGGGTTACTTCCTGTATGTCACATTGAATGATTTGCTCAGCCAATCAGATGCAAGTTTTGTTGTTTTCGCTGTAAATCCATTGACAGTTGTCATGGAGATATCGTACTAAAAGGATGAGATTTTCACTGAGGGGAATCATTCTAAGCTGACATCGTTACATGCTTGTGGTCACTTTGCGCTTTCCGTTTGATTATTTCAATTTGATTACAGTTTGCATGTAATTTATTTACAGCTTGTGTTAACATATTTTAGTCCAACATCTCTCCCTCGAGGTTCATGTTAAGTGTCTGGCTTTGCTTTCTGGAGGGTAAGCATAAACAAAGGTGCTCGAAAGTTGTATCTGATACAAAGTTCCTTACAAAACCAATGCTTTTTTGAATTGGAAGCAACGTACGGCAGTAAAAGCCGTTGAAGATGCATTGAAATACATCAAAATGTATGTAACAGGAGTTTCAGCCAATACTGCTAAGAAATATTTCAAAAATGTTGAGGAGCAAGTCATTTGACTTCAGAGCAAAGTTTGGAGCAATTTATAGTGCTTCTGAAACTAAAGAGTACGTTTTAAAGAATATCCCGATTGACAATCGGATTTGGTTTAAGAATAGGCAAACACTGGAATTACTTGTCCCGAAAATTCGAAGTGGTGGCTCGTTTTAACTCAGGGAAATATATTTTTTGAAATTCCAAAACAATGTCACAGATGAATTATAAAATTTTTTTAGTTACGGAGTAGCGCTCCAACAATTACTCGGAAATTTCTCTCGTATATTTATTATATCAATAAAAAGCCGATTCTAGAATTTGCAGTCAAAAAATATCAGCAATGTTTTTTACTAGACCCGATTTTGCTTAAACAGTAGGGTCTTCTTAAGCGCTAATTTCGCAAAAAATATTTCGTTTATTGCTGAATGATATCTGTTCTTCTCCGCAAAGTTTCGGATCCATCGCATTAAAAGTTAAACGAAAACGTCATGACGAAAAGTTCGTCAAAAGGCAATAATTTCATTTCTAGTTACATGCTACTTCCGGACCTGAAAACAACATACTAATAAAATCAAAAACGGATAACAAGGGCTGGTAGTGCGCAGGTGCAACCGTTTAAATTGTTTCCGCTGTACTAAAACAGTGCCTTGATATTAGCCAGACACGAAAGAGGCATCGCATAAACCTATGATGATATGAGTTCGCTTCCAACTTTGTGGCCTCGTCAGTTCTAAGCGTACCCATGGCCCATTCCCGGGGAATTTCCGGGGAATTTCTGTCAAGTTCTAAGTTCTCACGATGAGGTCTTATAATTCTCCCAGGTCATGGTCATCAAGGAAGGATAAATCTATTACTGGACTACACTCGGCGACAAAATTGTTGAGGCATTGTACACAAAGAGGGTAACCTCAGAGAACAAAAGAATCCACACCCCTCCCTCCTCCCCTCCATTCAAAGGTGCAGGGGTGTTTGTTGTTTTCTAAAGGTAGCTCGAACAGTGGTACAACATTGCATGGAGGGGATGGGGGAGAAAAATCCTAATGTTCCCCTTTTGAAGTCAGTAAAACGTCAGAAATCCCCTTTAGGGCGAATTAAGTGTCTCAAATAATTTTGTCGCCGATTGCAGCTACCACCAAGACTCCTGCCCCCTTCTCTATTGTACACAAGTAAGACTCTTTCAACTTAGGTATTACATTCAGTTACTATAATTGCTATCAGCTAAAGCTTGAAAATCTGGAGAAACATTTGCAAATTACTGTCTGGATTAAATGATTGAGTGATGGTTGTACAAGCAAATTCATTTTACAACTGGATTTAATTGAATCGTCCTATTTCAGTTTTACATCTGGTTTCCTGCAACGTTGACATTTAAGATCAATGTTTTTTTTTTTTTTCTGTAAAGAGCACCTAACAGCAAATGTGTAACTTATGCAGCTTATGTAGCCCGCTAAAACGTGCCTTTCAAACCTTTTTTTAGTTGTTGTTGACTGGCTGTCTTTTAAATGCGTTTCCTAGTTTCAACAAACAGTTTTTTAAAACCATGAATTTATGCGAATTACTTGAATGTAGCTTGATGGTCGTTATGTTAATCTAAAACTAAAAGCTAGCGTACCTGAGGGTGAGAAATATTCTGTGTAAGTGCATTCCAAATCGTATATAACGCATAGTTCCATTTTTTTTTGTTCAAAAATGACCAGTTTTCCATGCACGCATGTAAAGTTACCAGTACATGGAGAGGTCAGTACTACAGAAACAAGCAACAACGATAGTAGTAAAATAGACTAGGATAAGGTTGTTTTTCACTGAACATTCATGTCATGAAATACGCAGTTAATATAATTAAACTTATTCTTGCAGGTACCTGCACAACAACAAAATTAAACAGCTTCCGCGTGGGATATTTTCCAATCTATCTGAGCTATGGTGGTTGTAAGTTTGAATTTTTTTGCATTGTCCGTTGCTTATTAACAATACTATAACACTAGTATGCGAAAGCAACCACACATATAAGAGTCCGTACGGTTTTAAAACCTACGCGGCAAGCATACGGGGAACATAAAGCCGGATAGTTACACACCAGTGCAACAAGAAAAGATGTAGGTAATACACATTGTAAATTGTTTAGTATCACCCCTTATAAGGAAATCCAAGACAGTCTTGGATTCTGGATTTCACGCTGTGGATTCCGGATTCCAGGTACTGAATTCCAGTTTTTGTCAGTGGAACTTGAATTCTGGATTCCAATCGTTAGTGGGATTCCGGACTCCTTGAGCTGTATTCCGGATTCCAAAGCCCAGGATTCCAGGTTCCACCGACAAAAATTCCCGGATTCTGAAATCCTGATTCCCTTAGATGGGGTGATTAGTATTTTCTTTCATTATTGCTTATTCTAAATAACATGAGTAACAGTATTACTGTGCTAAGACACATATTGGTGCCAGTATGCTGATATTGCAGAATGAGGCTGTTAGTTTCTTGTACAACGCCTATGTGGCCGCATATAAAAAAACCCTTCTTACTTGCTGTTTGAAATATTACAAAATTGGTGCAGTATAGGCTTAAAATAACCTATGGGCGATAATGACTCTTAAAGGTTGGGTATTACGAGACAGTGTGTTCCTGTATCTGTCCAGCTTCTAAAACTAAAACGTCATCGACCTCAATAGACCTTTTTACCGATACGGCGGCCATATTGAATTTATTAGATTTAAGGAGTATTATGGGATGCCCAGGGGGCACTCGCTCAGTATTTACGCGCGCTTTTCGGGCAAAAAGAGAACTTCAATGTATATTTCTCGGGAAAAAAGGCGATCGTTATTACATCCAAAGACGGCACAACGATCTTTTTTTCTCATTACAATCTTTTTCTAGGAAAACTTAAAGAAAAATTGGCCCGAAAAGCGCGCGTAAATACTGATGCAAGTATATGAGATCGTGCTCATGCCCCCTGGACATCCCATAATCCTCCTTAAATCCAATTGATTCAATATGGCCGCCGTATCGGTAAGAAGGTCTATTGAGTAGCCTGTTCCAGGCGTTCAGATAGTGGGGAGCGGTGCGAAGTAAAAAGGAGCGCGAAAAAAGAAAAGCGAGGGAGGAGGAGAGGTGAGAGAGGGAACGCCTGTTAGATTTGTTTTAAATAGACTCTTCCGCCCAGTCAGACCGCATCAGCTGTAGGTGGTCTCACTTGTCAATCAAGACTGGTGTTACAGCCCGATGCATTTATTATTTTTCTTGCGAATAAATCGAAGTTTGTCAGATCAAACATTAATATTATGTATACATAATCTTACTAAAAACCCAATGTAAGACTTTCAGACAATAGAAGGCGGGAGAAGTATTCATGTATAATGAATTTATTTACGGCTTTAAAACATGATTTCAGCGTGTACGTGACAAAAAATTATGAATCAAGTGACAAACAAATATCGCTCATTTCGATAGAAAGCCGTTTCAATACAGATCGTTAACTCAAGCAATGAAAATGCACAACAATTGAAGGGAAAATTTACTATTCGGTGATTGAGTGGACCTCGTCAATAGCGATAGCTGCAACTTGCTTTCCAAGCTTTCCTTTTTGAAGTCCTTTTGTCCATTCATTATACAACCACGATTTGGCACTTCAGTAAACAATTTCACAGCTTCCACTTTTAACGGCTTCATCCACATCTTCTCCCATCATTGCCGCCGCAAATATTCCACTTGGTCTTCCATGATGGTAATCAACGGAGTTACCACAACAATCGTAAATGGCATTCTATCCTGCCTTCATTCCAACGCACGCTTTATTCGAGGAAAAAACTGGAAAATAAGAATTTTTCCAAAGCCAGTCGGTGAGAAATTGCTAAGACATCTATCCTACCGACTACGTGTTTTAAACAGTTTCTTTGCTCTTCGCTTTTAGCCTACACGTTTGGAAAGTCACTCAGCGCTGTGTTTGTTGCGAGTTTGAATTCTGCGTGACGGCACGTAGAGTCTGTCATAACGGCCATATCGCATTTCTCGCTGTGATCGAAGACGCTCCAGTGTTGACACATTCTGTCAAAATCAACCAATCAGAGGGTATACCAGGATCTGGTATACCGGAAGGCACTTTTGTTAAGAATTCTTACAAGCGTTCCCTCACCTCTCTCCCCAGTCCCCCTCTACTTTTTATCGCTTTCTTTACTTCGCACCGCTCTCCACTATCTGAACGCTTGGAACAGGCTATCTATTGAGCAAACACATAATTATGGAGTATTTGCTGAACGTCGTTTAGATTGTATGGCCCGATTTAGCTTATTATCTTTCTGTGATTATATACTCAAGTTAACTAATGTAACTTACAATTTATACGGCAATGATTTCAGTATTTTGTTATCTTCTCTTCAGAACCCTTACGGTTCGCTTTATTATTATTGCTCATACTGTTATCAATCACAATAAGAGCGACTTTTCGAAAATACCGTTCTGTATAACTTTAACCAAGAGAGGATAAAGGGCTTGATTTCGCTCATTTTTGCTCATCGATAATTAACAGGGAACCAACCAGAATATACTCAGTTCCTCCAAATACCGCGTTCTTTCGTTCAAATTTCTGTTAGATTCATTTTGCACGACGGTCAAATAACAAAATTTACTTCTTGTGAAGCGGAATTTATGGCAAATTCCATCGTCCCCGTGGTCAAACTATGACGAGTTTCCAGACTATAGGCAAACCGAAAATCGTGATTTAATTGATTAAGCGTTCATCGTGTATAAGAGATCGTGCTTTTATTTAGCCTGATGAGGTCTTATCTTTCCTTAAAAAATATGAAAGTGAATAAAAATTTAATAACCTTAAATAGATCGAGGCAAGGCATGTATTATGCTACAGGTGTATTCACAATCCATGTATTGTGCTACAGGTGAAGTCAAAATGCCGTGTTTTGCGATACAGGTGTAGTATTTTTAAAGTCCCTCTGCACTCGCGCTAAAATGATGCCTTCATCGTGCGTAAATTCCTGTAAAATTTGTGAGTGGTCGCTGAAATAATTGCTGGCCCAATAACAGAAATAATAAATAAGCGCATATTGGGAAATCCTATTTTCCACCGATTTGGAAAAAAGGCAAGGATAAGCCCCTCCTTATCAAAAGTCATGCTGATGATAGGGCTATTTATGACAGCCGCCGCCCTAATGACCTCTCTCAAAAACTGAAGATCTCAACTGTGTGCTCAATGCCCTCAGCTCTTGGTCTAGTCTGACTCTCACCTAGCACTAAACTCCACCCAGACCAAGACAATCGTTCTGTCCACCAGCCAGATGTCTCGTGTTTACTCCCTTGGACAATTCATTCCCTCTTTGGGGATATGCAGTAAATCACTTGAGCATGTCAATCTAACCAAGCTCCTCGGGATTCATTTCAGTGAACATTTATCTTGGGAAGACTGGATGTCCACAAATTGTCAAAAGTCCTGCCACAGTGCGCTTGGCATTTTACGGAAAATTAAAAACTTTACAAGAAATACTTACCTCGCAATAACCCTCGCGAAACTCAAGTTAAGCCCTGTCCGGTAAGGAACTGGATGAGTAACGAATATCGTCTTGAAGGTCCCTACTTGTTCTTTCTTTGTTTCTTATTTCCGTATTGTCCAAACTGAAACGCACTTTGTAGAAACATAAAAAAACTCGTCTGAGAAGTGAGACGTACCGACAATTGCTCTTTTATCTCGATTTTCGATCGCTCGTATCTTGAAGCTATTAGCCCAAATTTCTACAATATTTTCTGTTAGTACTTCTCTAATAAATATTTCTAGCCAGGATCATTTCTTGACGGCAAAACAGGCCCAAAAACAGTGAAAACAGCAAACCAAGGCAGCTGAACGTCACAAATCGATGACGTCACTGTGACTACCAACCCGATATAAAGTCAACTCGTGTTTCTGTCTCGCTTTGCAATCCACGCATTGTCCACGCGCGATGCGAATTTCGTCAAAATTATTAACTCTATCCGCTCGCGTGGAACAGAATCTAAGCGCAAAAACACCTAGTCTAATTTAGTCTCATCTAAAATAGACTAATGTGACACTAGTCTTTTATCCACTTCCTGATTTTCTCTTGAATTACAATTTGCTGCAACAAGTTATGTCACTGGACGTTATGTTAGAGACATATATGTTTTAAAAATAGTTTGGTTTCCAATGAAGGAAAGGATAAATTTTTATTTACTTAAACTTGTTTTCAAGGTTTTATATTCTGACGCCTGCCCATCTTACCTCAAGATCAATGAGGTTGCCCATACAGGTCTGCTGCGTTCTGAATGCCGCGAAAAGATTCACACTGTAGCAGTACTACACGAACAGATGTTAAGAGTCGCTTTTTATGAATAAATATGACTAATAGCCTAAGAAAAAAGTTGTATTCTGAAAATACAGAATTCAACTGTTGGTTAGTTGTTATTGTTTCCCCTTATGATGATCCATTGAGTGTGCAAGAGACAACAATTGCAAACCGGGGAAACATTTTAGGAAAATAATTCAGTCTATCTCTCTATTAGCCGCCTGACTACTGTATTATACGTTGCTTTCTCCTTTGCGAAGTTAACAGAGACTTTCGTTTATGAAAAAGACAGAAACTCTTCGCCCAAGCAAACGCCGAACGTTTGCTTCCTGGCTTTTGCTTTCTTCGAACCGGCGGTCTTAAATTCTTGATAAGCTGGAAGGTCTGGTTTTCTCTGGGGATGCCAAAATTGATTTGTATACCTTTTCATCACATAATATGATTTCGAAACCCATTAAGCTGACGGGCTTTCTGGCTTAAGTTTGCTGCTCTGACTCGAAAGCGTCGAAAGCGTCTGTATGATGTGGAAAACTTTCCCAACAAAATTGTTCGGATGAGGCTCTTAGCTTTTGGGAGCCACGTGACCAGCCGCAACCGGGGTTCTTTCTTGGAGCAAGAGAGAAAACCCTGGGAACGAGGTTATTTTTGCGAGACCTGCCGATCGGATTTTTCAAGTATTTTAAAGATTAATCTTATTTTACTGCTCTTACACTATAAGGAGTTGCAGACTTGTCCCTTTATGGTTACGAAAGCCATTTAGCCCAAAAAGTTATTCTCTTGATTCTGATACATGCAAAAGCCAAACTTTGCACGTCAGTTCAAAACTATTCTTTATATAGCATACCGTATTTTACCCCTTATATTGATGTTAATTGCTTGCCTTTGCGGCAAATGTGCAATAATTTATGTGCTTTGTAGGTCACCTAATATGACCATATGGTGGGATAAAAACGCCTTCACCCTTCTAATGTATACATTATGCCAAATGGACGCTGCTTCCAGATAGTTATTTAGACTAGAACTTCACTGTGGAGCAATCGCTGAGCGTCTTTTAGATCGCAAAGGCCTCATAATATCTCTATTTTTTTAAATTCCTATGGAACCAAATAACGAAAAAATGGCAATGGCTTCAGTGACAGTTCTGTAATCTTGTGTCCTTAACCCTTAAATTCGTAACCGGCTCGCGTAATATCTACTGGTCATACCGTTATTAATCACAATTAAGATCAGCTTTCGGAAATATCACTCGCAATAATTTCAACATTCCATTTCGCTCATTTTTTTTTACTCATATATAGCCTTTAATAAATAACCAAGCAGACTACACTCAGTTTCCACAAATAGCGTGACGGTTTCAGTTTATTTTGGGAACGAGCTATGGATGATTTATCAAGTATTCGTGTATCAGCTGTGTTTCAATTTTAGCCTTGCTTAAATAGCAGTAACAAATGGACCGGCTAATCGAATGCTCGCTCAAATTGGCGCCCAAAAAGGCGCGGCAGACACGCGCGCATGCCTTCCTGTTGAATTTTGTTTCTTTGCGCCATTTTCCATAAATTAAATGCCACATAATTATGTCATTCTGCAAGCCATGCCACATGCCATTCCGCAAACTCATTCCGCTTTTTACCCTCACCGGGCCTGAGTTACCACATGTGACTTTGTGAGAATTGATATCCATGAAATGGAAAATAGCCCTAGATAATGGAAATGTAGTGGGTGTTGTATTCATCGACTTCAAAAAAGCATTTGATTGTGTCTCGCACTCTATACTCTATCTAAAGCTTCAAGATCTAGGCTTCAGTGGCTCTGCACTGGTGTGGATAAGAGACTATCTTAAAGACCGGAAACAGTTTGCTGTTGTCAATGGATGTAAATCACAACTTAATGCTGTGAAATGTGGCATCCCACAAGGATCCCTCCTGGGTCCAAGACTTTTCTCATTTTAACGACTTGCCTGATCAGATTAAAGAAGGGGAAATAGATATGTATGCAGACGACACAACACTATTCTACATAGGCCCCTCAGTCGATGTAGTGTGTGATGCACTAAATCGCATACTGGGGGATGTACATAGCTGGTGCAGAAAAAATAAGTTAACTATCCATAGTGGGAAATCAGAGGTCATGGTACTCAATAGAAACAGCTTTTGTGGCCCCCTGAAACCAGTTACACTCAGAGATAAGATCTTAAGTTATGTTTATTCAAGTGTCTGCTTGGGCGTAGTCATTGACTCTAAATTATCCTGGCAGCCTCAGATCACCGCTGTGTGTAAGAGCTTTAGTCGAAAAGTCAAAAATCTAAAGCGATTAAGGGTCCTACCCAGTAGGGTCCTGGAAGCCATTTACTTTAGAAGCATTGTTGCCAGCGTTATAAAGAACTTGTACCCTCTCCTTGTTATGTGATGTTGAACTCATCTACTTAAGAGCAGCTACCATACGCATTCACTGGCAGCCCTTAACTAATGTTTACAAACTTAAGTTAACCTCACTCATGTAATCAGCCTATTATGGCTTAATACCTAAACCCATCTGTGACTTATTTCACAAAACTGAGCAGCGACCCTATAACCTAAGAAGAAGGGATGGATTTAAGGTACCAAAGTACAATTACTCCATGGGAAGAACATCCTTATCCTACAGAGGGCTTATTGAGTGGAATATCCTGCCCGAGTCATATAAACTTTCTGATAGCCATGCAAGTTTAATTTTAAGAAAAAGATCAAAAAAGAGCAGTCGCTACTAGATAAATTAAGCTTCGAGAAGGAATCATGCTGATTACAAATAAGGATGATTTCTATTATTTTTGAACATGTATGTATGCACGTACGTACGTACGTATGTATGTATGTATGTATGTATGTATGTATGTATGTATGTATGTATGTATGTATGTATGTGTGTATGTATGTATGTATATGTATGTATGTATGTATCTATGTATGTATGTATTATTAACGTTTAACGGAAGTGCCCAGAATTCGGAACTAATGTAACATTGCTGTTTAAATAATTAAGCAAAAGGGTTAAGAACAGGAGAGAAATAAGCACTTTTCGCGTGTCCTTAGTGTTGCTAACAGTGCTTCTAAGACTAAACAATGCGTGCGAGGAACAAGATTTCCATTTACTTTATCAAGTGTTCCATCCCTGCTGCAAGCCTGGTTTCCATATGATCGTCCGGATCGTCCCGATCGTCCCAGTCGTTTCAAAATATTTCGAGACGATCCGGACGACTGGGACGATTGGTAGTTTCCATATGATCATCTCGATCGCCTCAAAGGCAAGAGACGCGGGGTCGTCAGCGATGTCTCTGGGTCAGACAATAGAATTTTTGCGCGTGTTTTGCAAACAAGCCACATAAATGGATGATTTTTATTCGTAAAGTGAACCTCGTACCATATCTGCTTTTTCTCTTGATTTTGCGGCATTGAGAAGCTAGAAGAGTTCCCCGAAGACGTAGTATCTCTTCTAAAACTTGATGTCACGGACTTTTTCTAATTTCAAATAACCCACATACTCGCTGCGAACATTTGTGTATTATCTTTTCAGCTTCAGCGCCATCCGGGCCGAATTTATTCTCGATTACTGGAATAAAAAAGATGACTTCTGGGATAGCCTTCGATCGTCCCGATCGTCTCAGTCGTCTGAGAGCGTTTCCATATGATCGCTTCAAAATTTACATGATCGTCCCGATCGTCCGGATAGAACTCAACTCTATCCAAGCGATCGAGGTCGTCTCAGTCGTCCGGGTCGTTTACGATCGTCTGGGTAGCATTTCCATATGATCGTCCCGATCGTCTGAACATTTTTTGAGACGACTTGGACGATCGGGACGATCCGGACGATCATATGGAAACCAGGCTTAAGGCTCGTACTTGTGCCAGAGACCCCGTGCAACAGCATTTCTTCTGTATCCCATACGGTGTCTCCACTGAAGCACACGTATGGCATGCATATAGCGTCAGGTACAAATCAATTTAGTGAACTCCCGCACATCAACCATAACACATTTTGTTGAACATTCTACGCGGCTGTATGACTGTAAAAGTTACATTTTGAATAGCATTTACAAACTGGTGACCGAAAATGATTTTGTATTCATACATATTAACTATCATTTGTTTTCCTGCAGGCAGTTGAACGACAACGAGCTCAAGACGCTTCCGTCAGGAATATTTTCAGATCTCTCTTCCTTGCGGGTTTTGTAAGTAAACAACGCATTTCTTCGCTTATAAATCCATACGACTCTCCTCATAGGATATAAAGGCCTCTCGTGGTACTGGCGCGCTAATGAGCAAGAGCGGATTGATTATCCTTAGGATGTCGCTATTTGTTTTCGCTTTTTGCTAACTTTTTCCACAGATTTTTCTATATTTTGAGGTAGGTCTTATGAACCGAGGCGAACGCCAAGGCTAATAACACTTACCGAGACCTTCATTAAACCGGATATCACAAAAACCGAATTTAATAATTATTTTATTATACATTGTTTTAAAGAGAAAAATAGAAATAGACAAACACATCGTCGCACGGACCACAGTTTGACATTGCTCTTTGAAATCATGCATTGTGCGGAAAATCTACATATTAGTCAGTTACCTGCTAGCAGAAAACTATCAAATCTGTTGGTTGCGCTGATTCCAAAAATTAACTGAAGGCTTTTATAGAATGAGAAGAAAGATAGTGAACACTATGTGTAACGATTCGTATTATTAGTACTACCAATAAAGTGCATGAGTGTTTTTGTTGTTGTTTTTGTTGTTTTGTTTTGTTATGAAACTGTAATGTGCTGGGGTTTCACGTAATGAAAGAAAGCGAGTCGAACAGTAATACTCAAAACAAACTTGAATTCAATTTCCGACCAAACACATGGCAAAAACGAACCAATTGTGCACAAGCAAAGTGCGGGATATAAAAGAAACAGCAAAAAAATGGTGTGAAGCAAAATCTATGAGAACGATTAAGATTAAAGATTAAGAGCCGTTGTCGGTAACTATCGAGAATCCGGCGCCATGCAGTTCGAAAAATTCGAATTTTTTTCTAATTTCACCAAAAGACCCTTTTGGTATACTATTTTCAAACACCGTGACAATACTCAAAAGTTCTCACAGCGAAGCCCCGTTTTTGCGAAAAATAGGAAAGTTTAAAATCGGCCTAAACCTGCAAATTAGGGCAATTTCAAACCGCTCCTACGAAAAAACGAAAGGTAATCTATACTTCATCCTTACAAGGTTTGGTACACATTTCTCAAAATAACTTTCAAGCTATATTTTATCTAGATTTAGGATTTTTTTCTACTTCTTACACCCTTGCAAAGAAAGTAATGTTTCGTCATTTGTTGACACCGTGAATTTCACCATTTTTCAGAAGATAATAGCATCAAGGATATATTTATATATATTTAGCGGTTGTGAAAATTGTCTTTTTAAAAAAAAAAACATGCATTCTTTCTGTATGTCATACTAAAAGCTATTTTTTGGCCCGCCAAAATCGAGCGCGCTAGACGAAAATATATCAAGTGCACTTTAATTTACAATTTCTCCGTTCTTAAAATTTATTCAGCTAACATTGCTAGTTAGGGCAATGTTTCGACGTCGTTGACTGCGCACTTTAGTGCTTTATATTTATAGATCATAGTTATTTGTCTAATAATTACCACGGACAGTGAAAGTAAACGGTGGCGTGTCATCCAGGCGTGAGCTTCATTATGGTGTTTCCCAGGGTAGTGTCCTCTCACCTATTTTATCCCTGCTTTATACTTCACCCTTGGGTGATATTATGAGACACCAGTCAAGTTGCCTTTCATTTGTATGCCGATGATACGCCTCTCACCTCTGAATCATGATCCTCTGCTGAACTGGCAAAATTAGCGGTAGAAGACTACTGTGTGCGAGATATCGATGCTTGGATGACAGTAAACAAGCTTAAGATGAACAGGGACAAGACAGAACTAGTTGTGCTAAATGCTAGCCATCGCCAACCTTCGCCCCTGACGTCAATTTCAGTTTGTGATGAGGTTATTAGAAAGTCATCGGTAGCTACAATACTCGTCACAAATCTTGGAACACTTGTGTGCATTTCCCCTTCCCCAATGTTAATTTGGGTATAACAGTCGTCTCAGTGCTCCAAAATACGAGTGGCTGAACATTGGGGAAGGAGATGGGCACTTTTGAGTGAGAACAAATGTGTGAAGAATGAATGTAAGAAATTTAAGAGAAAATTCATTGGAAACGGTTTCTGTTTCAACGATNAATTTCTCCGTTCTTAAAATTTATTCAGCTAACATTGCTAGTTAGGGCAATGTTTCGACGTCGTTGACTGCGCACTTTAGTGCTTTATATTTATAGATCATAGTTATTTGTCTAATAATTACCACGGACAGTGAAAGTAAACGGTGGCGTGTCATCCAGGCGTGAGCTTCATTATGGTGTTTCCCAGGGTAGTGTCCTCTCACCTATTTTATCCCTGCTTTATACTTCACCCTTGGGTGATATTATGAGACACCAGTCAAGTTGCCTTTCATTTGTATGCCGATGATACGCCTCTCACCTCTGAATCATGATCCTCTGCTGAACTGGCAAAATTAGCGGTAGAAGACTACTGTGTGCGAGATATCGATGCTTGGATGACAGTAAACAAGCTTAAGATGAACAGGGACAAGACAGAACTAGTTGTGCTAAATGCTAGCCATCGCCAACCTTCGCCCCTGACGTCAATTTCAGTTTGTGATGAGGTTATTAGAAAGTCATCGGTAGCTACAATACTCGTCACAAATCTTGGAACACTTGTGTGCATTTCCCCTTCCCCAATGTTAATTTGGGTATAACAGTCGTCTCAGTGCTCCAAAATACGAGTGGCTGAACATTGGGGAAGGAGATGGGCACTTTTGAGTGAGAACAAATGTGTGAAGAATGAATGTAAGAAATTTAAGAGAAAATTCATTGGAAACGGTTTCTGTTTCAACGATTTGTGACGAGTATTGTAGAAACATTGGTGTTCTGTGTGATACATTCAAGTCGATGAAATATCTTCTTACAGTCAGCCGTTTGCAAGGCAGGCCTCTACCACCTTCGAAACATTAGCCACATAAAGAAATATATCAGTCGCCATACGGCGGAAATACTTGTGCATGCTTTCATTACTTCCAGTTTGGACTTCTGTATTTCACTTCTGTATGGACTACCGAAATAAACTATCAAGATACTTCAGCATGTTCAAAATGCAGCGGCCAGAATCCTTTCGCCTACACCTAAACATGAACATTTCTCACCAGTATTGCAGGAAATGCATTAGTTTCCTATAGAAGAGCGCATAACTTTTAAGATTCTTTTTATGACCTTTCAAGGTTTAAATGACTTAGCCCCTCCATATTTGTCCGACCTAGTTACGAGGTATATTCCTCGGCGTCTGCTTGATGTCCAATATAATCTGCGCAACTGTGGTTTCCGGCCTTTTTCAGCAGCCTCTCTACAGTTGTGTAACGATATGCCACTAGAAATTAAATCTTGTGAGAGTTTTAGGAAAAACTTTAAGACTTATCTGTTTAGGAAAGCCTTTTCAATAAATTAGTCCTTTTATGTTTTAGTCGTTTAATTGAAAGTGTTTTTTTATCTGATAGTTTTACTATTTTTAATTCATTTTTATTAGTTTCAATTAAATGTAATTTATGAGCAGTATTTGTAATATTTTAAACATTTCTTGTAAAGCGCCATTGGGTATTGCTGGAAATGGCCCTCTAAAAATAAAGTATTATTCTTATTATTTGACTATAAGGAGGGAATTAATGCAACTTATCAAAATCGCCTACCTGTCAACTCTCCTAATTTCGCCGAATCCCTCTCTCCACCCTTAGAACTTAGACAACTTGCCTTGTATTTCTTATCCTCAAAAACGCATCGCTCTACATACGCAATCAATACTTCGCAATCGTTCTTTGAGCGTGTATGGAGTAATCAATTATGCTCTAATAAGAAGTCACAATCCTGTGTATTGTGCTTCAGGTGTAGTGGCTTTAACGTGTTTCTTATTTCGCGCTTAAATTGCACATTTACGGTTCTTAAATGGTGCCTTCAATAGTGCCTCCAAGACAAAGACACAATATTGAAAATGGAAATCAAAGTACGATAATCGAGCTTCTATGAACGGTTACATATCGTGCATTGATAATCTAACGCTTTGAAAGCCATGAACATTCCATCAGTCAATTTTGAGCTTACAAGAAACCTTTAAAAGTTTTGTCTATTAAGCGTTATTTAAGAGGTTAGTGAGATGTGAGATCACTGACAAAACTCACAGTCATTATTCAAAAGTATGATAAAATAGCGTCCTTTAACGACGCTACAGTTCTTTAACAATGATTTTAATTCCTCATCGAACTTAAAGCTAAAATAGCCTGCGTAGCCAACCCGGTCTCTTTTTAGGGCGAAGGGAGGGTGTTCCCCTCGCTTGCCTTTCGTCCCTCTTTATAAAATAACCAAGAAAGTTATCGGCACCAATGCCACGCAGGTTAAAGCTACAACCAAAACTATGTACTCATTGTAATGCATATCAATTGCACCATAATGACCTTATAGAAAATCAACTTTCTATGTACGAGTTTAGTAGAAAGTGGTAACAGTAGTTTAGTAGTAACAGTATAGCGTTATACTTGTTAAGTTTTACAAAAAAGTGGTTACCAATATCGTGCAAATGGCCTTCACGCAAATTAACAATTATTCCTTGAGCCCGAATGGGCTCTGAGTCAATAGCCCATGAGGCCGAAGGCCGAATGGGCTATTCACTCAGAGGTCATGAGGGCGAGAGGAATAATTGTTTTAATAACATCCAACTAGTTGGTCAAAAATATCGCGAATAAAAAAAATTGTAGCTAGTTAAAGCTAGACTTTAATCCTTTTTTGCCTCCAAAAAGCGCGCGCTTTTCGCTACTAGCAGTAGGCTATAACATATAGCCTAGTAGTAGCTCAACCAATCAGAACGCAGCATTGATAATAAACCACTAGTTGGATTTTCCTAAAATGAAATATATATGTTTACTTTCAAAAAAACTAGTTTCCTTGATCAAAACGTGCCGCACATGTAAGTAGCCCAAGTTCTGATTAAAAGTTCCATGGCTTGTAGATTTCTTTTTAATCAAAGAGGCAACTAAGCATCGTGACGAACTATTTGATGATATTTATTCAGAAAACACAGAAGAAAGCTATGTCGGTACTTCGTTTCCCCATTCCAGTCAACTCTTGTGCGTGATCCACGTTTACGGCCTGAATTATTTTTCAGGCTTTCTTTTCGCAACTGCATGCATAAGTTGCGTTTACAACTGCGATGACCTTCCTTCAAATAATTCTTCACTCCACAGTTCACATATATGCTTTTCATATATTCATAATTTCATCATTATACTTTCACGGGTTTATTACGAACCAACTTCAACGACCTACTCCCAGTTGGCTTGTTAGCTTAATTGGTAGAGCGCTGCCGACCGGCATCGCAGAGGTCAAGGGTTCGAATCCCGTACAAGACTGAATTGTTTCTCAGGCTTTCTTTTGGCAACTGCATAAGTTGCGTATACAACTGCGATGATCTTCCTTCAAATAATTCTTCACTCCGCAGTTCACATATATGATTTTCATATATTCATAATTTCAAAAGTGAAACTTGTTTCAACCAATCAGAAGCACTCTGAGTAGTGACACCTCATTGGTCATCCTCTGTTGATCCTCCCGCGTTAGTCAGACGTCGTTTCTCGGCCGGGGAACCAGTAGTGGTCGGCCATTCTCCGGCCAACAGAGAATCAATATTAAAACTTTCAACACACTGGTTTTTTTGTTGAGGGATATTTTCTTACGTCACACTATATCACTGTTATCGTGTCATGCTTCAGAAGGTGTTACAAACTGACCTATTCCCTCAAAAATTTTGAAATATAAAAATCTAAAAACTAGAACTATTTGCCGAATGAATTTTGGCATTGTGTGTGTGTATGTGTGTGTGTGTGCGGAATTTGAAAATTCAGTCATTGCTTTAAGGTGTCATTGGGCTAATGAAGCTGATTTTCGGCTTAAAGCATTTAAACAAATGTTCCTTAAAGAACGGATGATAGAACCGTAATTATTATTTTGGTACAGATAATTAAATCGTAGCGGTAAGGCATTTTCACATTATGGTCTGGGGCTGATACATCTTACTCAAAATTAGAAACATGTGTAAAAACACTTTAGCATAAGAATACATCTGCATCCTTCTATTGATCCCCAGCTGTACCCCAGTACTAGAACTAGGGTTACCTTCCGGCAAGTGCAAACGAGGCGAATTCGTTTATCTTTTGTGGAATGTGCCTATTCAGATCTTCGCGATATTTTTTTCATAATTTTGAGGTTTAAAATGGATTCTGCTATAGAAAAGGATGGCACCCAACTAGAAAACAACAACTTTGGCACATATGTGCATGTATGAATAATAATGAGCAGCCGCGTCTTTTCGGTCTCTGTGCTTTTGCCCTTTTTAGTCTTCGTTGGGCGAATTTATACCAACCACGCGTATGTCAGCTCATTCCTAAAGTTTGGACACATAACTGGGCGAATTTTAACTACATCAGAGTTGCTATTTATGTCTACAAATGGAGTTTTTGGTTCTCGATCTGCGGTAACTTCGTATCTTGATGTCGTATTCGACCGGCCCTTTGGCCAATAGCGCTGAATTCGTGTCTAATAATCCATTGTCTGCTTTACTTGGATGGAGTTTACATAAGAATGGAAGGCGCCATGACGGTGGGCTTAACAGTCTTAACGCTAGCTTCATTCTTTCATGGAAGCTCGAATCAGGCACTGTGGAATATTCATACTGCGGTCTGGCCTTCTGGTATTGACACTGAATGGGAATTCCTGCCACCCCTACCACAATTAATCACAAAGTGTAAAAGAAGAACAAAAATCACCAGAAAGATCAAAAGATCTAAACATAGTCATTGTTACTACCCCAACTCGGTTGCCACAGATCGTCTAGTTCTCGCCGGCTGGTGACGTGGAAACAAATCCCGGTCCTGATAACGCAAACGTACATGAACTGGAAGGAAAAAGTCAGTGCAAAATATTACAGTCAAGAAGAGTTGTTTAGCATGCAATAAAACAATACGGCTAAACCAAAAGGAATTGACATGCAATCTATGTTCTGGATCTTTTCATTCCAAATGCGAAGCGGGAAAATTGAAATTAGATGTTAACCGATGTCCACTGCCATCTGATTCCTTTTTTGACTCGGATACAGAGCTAATTAAAATAGAAGTACTAAGAGAAGCAGCCAACATGACGAACTCGAAGACAACGATATCGACTCTTTGGACAGGTACCAATCGAACATAAGTGGCTACTATAAATTCAATATCAAGACCGGTTACTTAAACATTAACAGCGTAGTTAACAAAATCGATGAGGTGAAAGAGTTGCTAAATAGAAATATGTTTGATATTTTGTTTCTAGCCGAAACAAAGATCGACAGTACTGTTTCATCGCGCTTGGTTTCACACCCAGGTTTTCGCACTATTCGCAAAGATCGTAAGAAGGGGGCTGGAGGTATATATCAGGAATAACCCCTCGGCGTATCGACACCTAAAACTAGAAAGTAGCGATATTGAATCCATTTGTTTGGATGCCACGGAGTCTAATAACAGTCGCTTTATAGTGTGTGCTTGTTATAGAAGTCCCACTAAGTGCAAGGAATCTGATTTTCTCGCCTTCCTATCACAGCTGCCGAAAATATGTAATATATAGATTTAGCCAGGGCTAAAAAGCGAAGCTCCCATTAATAAATATATAATTTAAATCAAACAATAAACTTGTAATCCACAAATCAGTTAACTTAAGGGCACATTCATTTGGCTTTTGAGGGAAAAAGCTAAGTGATTTTAGAGTGAAACATCTCACATCGAGTTGACTTCCATGTTCACCCAAAAACTAGCAATCATCTTCGATCACATTCAAGAGCCATAAGGGCTCTTCATCACAGTAGATTAGGTCTGGAAAACAAATCAGGCCGAATCTTTTGCGTTCGATAAGTTTACTTTACAAAATCTTGCCAACAAATCTATAGGTGTGTAAACCAGCCTTTTATACTTTCTATACATCACATCTGAGGCGAAACAGTACTATGAGGCGCTGCATTTATCATACAGACTTCGGACAGAATGCAGTATTTCACTGTTTTACAAGGCAAATTGCACTCAGTCAATATTCAGGACGATCAATCGTTGGCTTTTAGCGAAACCGTTCAAAAAATTTAGAAAATCACCTATACGGCCAGCCGGTTCTCACTTTTGATAAGCGGTCGAGGTGTAATCTTGAAAAGCGTTTGATGCGCGCGACATTTTGATCCTGCAAGCGATGTTCATGAAAGGCGGAAAACAAACGGCACAGCGATTAAAATTGCAAAAGAGACTTCTAACAATCAATAAAAGAAATATAATTCGGTGAAACATTTAAAGAGACAGCAATTTTCATTCACGAAGACGAGTATTAAAGTGTCTCTAAAATTAAAAAACCCTGAGTCTTTAAGTTTAAGCCGGCTTCCCGGTGTTTGCTTTTTTCAAAGATGAACTCGAGGCAAGAAAATCGCTCAAAGTTTTCTTTCTACAGGCAAATTTATAACTAAATATTCTTCGGAACGTTTTCTTTCTCTATTTGCGGTGAGAAAATAAATCTAAAGGCTTTTTAAAGTTCTGTAAGCTTATATCAAACCTGATACTAGGTCAGATCATTGTCTCAAATCTTACAAACATGCATCATTAACTTGACGCATAAACTGTGCTCGACTTCATGAGGTTAGATATAAAAAACAAACATCAGATACAATAATTACTCAGGCTTACCACTCGAGATGCAGCTCCTGAAAGCTATCAAGTAAGGCCGGAATCGCTTGAGACTTTTAAACTCCTCTTACGTATCAAGCAAGGTGAAAAACAAAAACGATGCCATCCGAAATCGGATTTCCGACTTTGACAAACGACGCATTTCTCCACCAAAAACCCAATAAACAAACCAGCCATGAATAACAGAAGACTCTTGATAGCCGCTGTATTTCATTTTGTACATCCAGTGGAAAAAGACATTAAAAAACATCACAAGTTGACACAAAACTCTGTCAGCTTCAGCTGTCAAAGTAGACAAGTCTCAAGATGTAGCATAAATTTTTCGCATGAACTCACCTGTCAAATTTTGACCAATCAGAGCATAAAAATTGGACGTAGAGCGTGACCAACGCGTGACCATGGTAAGAAAGGTCTTCCCCGCCTGTATTTTTAAACAAATGGCTGAATTTTTGTGTCCGAAGTAAGTTTGAAATCAAAATGTTAATAGTGCTGGGCCATAGTGACATAAACAGGACATATTTCAAATGAATTTTTAAAAAACAAACTTGAGCCGGCGATCATTTGAAAACTAGTAACTTGTTAGCGGATAACTTCAAAAAAATACTCGACCTCGGTTGACACCTGAGCCCGCGATACGGTCAGGTGATACTTGTCAGCGGATACCCTGTATTGACAGCTGTCAATTGATCACATTGATGTGCAATCAGTTTTCTCCTGGGCTCCCAAACTAGCTAGATAGTGCGAGAGTAAACATTGGTATGCCTGTGGTGCGGACGGACGGTCGTTCGTTCGGTGTACGGTCACGTGATAACCAAATTTTCTGGGATGGGTAGATTTACTTAGCTATGGGGCTCCGCCCACGCGCGCGCGCTTCGCGCGCGAGTGGAGCTCCGCTATAACACCAGAGGGGAGCTGCTTTTACTTGGAGACTTCAGTATGGACATGTATGAGAATAGAGATGAAGGCCGTAATTTCCTGACATAAGGCTGGTTGACTTTTGTAATTGATTCTGTCTCTCAAACCAAATCAGTGAACCGACAAGAGTAACTAAATCATCTAAAAGTCTCATCGATGTTTTGTTAACTAGTCACGCGGAATGTTACAAGTGGTTCTTTACACCTTGGACTGAGCTGAGCGATCACGACTTAATGTTTACAGTGCGTAAGAAGTAAGAATTCAGGGCCAAAGCCGCGCTTGATCGAGTTTAGGAGTATGAAGAATTTTAACTTGCCAGACTTTTTGGCTGACTTAAAAAGGGTCCCATGGTCTTCGGCCTACACATTCAACAATGCCGATGATGTATGGGCTCATTGGCGAACACTTTTCAAAGATGTTCTTGACCAGCACGTGCCTCTAATATAAAGAAAAAGTGGATTCGGGGCGACCAGCTGGCATAGATATCACCTGATTTGCTGCGTGAAATTTCGCTCCGAAACAAATTATTCAAGCGCCACAAGCAAAATCCTACATCTACTTCTTGGGATGATTACAAGCGGCAAGGTAACAACGTTACGTCGCTAAAGCGCAACGCTTTGAAAACGTTCTGCTGTGACGCTTCCTTGAAAGGTAAACATCCGGGCGAATTTTGGAGAAAAATGAAGCCCCTTTTGCCAACTATTTGTGGTACAAACATACAAGGCGTCATCCTCGTTGAGGGCAGTAGTGTAAATTGTTTCCGACGCTGGGTGTGTGGCCGAAGCCTTTAGTGATTACTTTGCTAATGTTATTCAGTAAGAGCATAGATCTGACACTGACTGCACTGACCATCCCAATATTAAGGCAATTAGCAATCTACGTTTCTCAAGCGAGTTTAATTACTCCCCAGTCAGTACTTCATATATCCGTAACATTTTGGACCACCTTAATCTGAGAAAGGCAGTTGGGGTAGACGGCATTTCACCACGAATCTTGCGTTTGGGATCCCCAGTTCTTGCCGAAAAGGTGACTAAGTTGATCAGCTTCTATATTCTGAATCGCTCATTGCCGTCTGAATGGAAGCAAGCGCGCCTTACTCCTGTCTTTAAACGGGGGATTGACACAGACAATTAACAAAACTACCGCCCTGTCTCAATGGCTGTTTTTATACTAAGGACGCATTATCCGTCTGGACGAACTTGGGCAAACATTTTGTAGTTCGTCTGGGTTATGCGTCTCTAGTATAAAGACGGGCACGAGACGCATTATACGTCCAGACGAACTACCTTTCGTAGTGCGTTGTTCGAGACGTATTTCGAAGTAAAGTTCGTCCAGAAGCTTAATGCGTCTTGTGCCCGTCTTTATACTAGATGAGCATAACCAGACGAACTACAAATGTTTGCCCAAGTTCGTCCAGTCGGATAATGCGTCCTTAGTATAAAACGGCCATAGACGAATTATGCTTCTGGACGGATAATGCGTCCTCTAGTGTAAAAACGGCAGGAGCCCATCAAATGGAGCCTCCATCTCCCATACATGCCCTTGGAGTCAACCCTTTCCCGAGTAGATTTATAATTAGAACGGTTCCCAGGGGAGACTTCGCGCGCCGACGGTGGGAAGAACCAATCACAACAACGAAATGACACTGCTATTGTACTTCATCGAACAGCAGGAAATTCGGTGTTGACAGGCCAACACAATCATAAGCTAGTGAAACGTGACTTTAACGTTTCCATCTCTCAAAGATTTTCTTTCTTTTCTTTCTAGTGGGTAGATTATACTGTGGAGAGTTTTACACTCTGACAATGTTAATCTTCGTTTCGGTTGGTTGTCTCACAGTTAGAGGCCATGAAGCTGGTCTGTTACATGCATAATGATTAACTACTACCTGCAGTCTGTAGTTCTGACAGGATTCGTTTTCTTTAGTCAATTTTTTTGAGCGTTAAGGTTCTTATTTCGGCTAAATGACTGAAATGACTCAATATTAATCAAATTTCTAGTTTTTCAAGCCTCTTTTTTTCCCGAAATACGTTTATCTAAAAAAAAATACTTGTAGTCCTTGTGGTTGTTTTGTTCGTCAGCTAGTGTGATGATTTCCTGCTATGTTTGGTAACGCCGGGCCCAGCCATTGTTTTCTCGCAAAAACGTGATCCACAGATGCGAATTCGGAGGAAAGAATTAAGCCTAAACTTCTGCATTAACTGTTGAGAATTGTCCTGTTAGTCAGTCATAATTCTTTTGGCGCAGATACAATCCATTTTGTTTTTCTTGAGATAAGTGGGTCTTTGGACTGGAGCGCCATGTCACAAATTCCTCCGTTAGCAATTATTCAAGGTCGAGCAACTGTTGTCTTCTGTTCAACTTTTCAAGTGCCAGTTTTATCAGGCAATTCTCATGGTGATACAAGTCAGTTGTGAAGGATGACTGCAATTTCTCAAATTTCGGAACTGAAGCATCCCTCGTTAGTTGCTACTTAGGTCATCGCTTTTGCATGCGGTGCTTAACTGGCGAAATCCACTCCACGGTGATGACAAAAATCAAATGATCCTGGCACTTTTTCGGCGCTGATCAACGAAAAGTTCCAAACCGTCCACAGAACGCTTAATCATCGACTCTTTTCAAGGTGCATGCTTAAATGTGAGATGTAAAGCGGCAAAAAAAAAAAAAGCACTCGCAAAGATAACCTTTCCGTGACCCTCAGTTCGCTGTCTTTGTCCCATCGCTTCATGCTCAGTCTCAGTCGGGTAATTCATTAACTTTTATTTCATGATACCCAGATCCCAGCAGCTGTAAAATTGTAAAAATGGACGTATAGTAAAAAAGGAAAACGGTCGAAGGACGGGCTTATGAGTTCGACTTCATCCAACTTCATTTTTTTCACGGTGACATACGAGACTCACGGAAATATGACACTTTTCGCGGGAAACAAGCCGTTCTATTTATAAATCTACTCGGGAAAGGGTTGACTCAAGAAATTAATGGAGATGGAGGCTCCATTTGATGGGCTCCTGAAAACGGCCAGTATTAACTTTGCTATCGAAGGTGTTTGAGAAAGTTATTTACGACCAAACTTGGAATGCATTTCATAACGTTTGGTCCTCAAACTTATCTTGATTTATGAAAACTCATTCTTGCTGCACTGCTTTGCTAAAAATGACGGAAGATTGAAGGAACAGTATTGATAACAAGAAAGCTGTAGCGGCGGTCACTGTGGACTTCAGCAAAGCGTTTGACGCCATAAACCACCGCCTTTTGCTCGCGAAGTTGAAAGCCTATGGCTTCTCTCCACCTGCCATGATGTCCGCCTACCTGTTAGGTCGTCAACAATGTGTCAGATAATAAGGCGTATTTCATAACAGTTAAATCTGGCGTTCCTCAAGGCTCACTATTGGGGCCGTTGCTGTTAAATATTTTCATTAATGACTTGAATTTCTGTGTTTCTAATGTCTCATTGCGCCTGTATGCTGATGACACAACGAAATTAAAAATAATAATTAAATTCTGAGCAACAGCGCCATCAGGGATAAGAAAAATATTTTGCGTGGTAATGTACATACCCGGGGCCCCGGGTGTACATAAGAAAAAATTGGTATAAAGTAAAATGTGTGAAAAGCGCAAGAATGGGGCGGAACTTTTTAGAGGTATAAAAATATAAACTTGAATAAAATACAACGATCTAATATGAGCGAGTGTCACAGGACAAAGAGCCTCTTGAAAGGCATAATGATAGTCTTCAAAACAAAAGGTCCTCAAATTCGTTGTATTCCTCATAGGAGTTTTGGGCTATCTCAATGTAAATCGAGCAGCAAAAAAATATGCTGGTTGACAAAATCTTTCGAAAGAGATAAATAAATTCTAAAAAAAAGGTCTGCAAATACGTTGCATTCCTCACGGGAGGTGAGGACTGGCTCAATGTAAATCGACCTGCGAAGAACACGCTGGTTCTGATATAAGTTTTGAGAATGTAACCCTATGCCTTGATCAACTACCGCTTAAAATTCAATTCACAAAGGAAAAGGGAACACTTAAAACCCTGGTTCTGAATCGAGAAGCGAACAGGCTACCTCAATGAAAATCGAGCTGCAAAGAATAAGCTGGTTCTGACAATAATTTGAACATAAAACCCTATTCCTTGATCAGCTGCTTTTTCAAGAGTGGTTGTCAGAGAAAACCGGGCAAAAGGTTAAAAATGTCAACGGAAGGGGGTCAACAGAATAAGTTCATACTAACATCATAGATAGGTCTGGTGGAGTAATGGACAAATATACCAAACATAGGTTCTTCACTGCTCTTGTATCAGAGATACGAGCACTACTTTATTCAGGACTCCAGTAAGATGAGTTAGCCCAAGGTCATACAGCGAGAATAAAAGAGAGAGCTGCTATTTCTTGTCGTTTTTCAGTGAATTGTTTTATGTTTCTTTTAGTCATTTATTGTTTTCTATCTAATGTATCGCGGTTTTTATTCGCACTGGACGAAAGCTTTCCGTCTTATGGAGATGCCATAACTGATTGAGATTTAGCATCCTTCTTCACTGCTCAAATAACTCAATTCCAGACTCTTGAAGTTCAATTCTTGCAAGACAAGCCCGAGCTTCTTTACTATCGCCAGCTTTAGCTAAGAGAAAATTTCAAAGAAACGACTATATTTAATTACCGTTGAGGGTCAGTTGACAGCATTTTAGCGCCTTGCAAATCAAAAAGCACAACGCATAGAAAAGACGGGGACGGCTGTAAATTCGAACATTTAGATTGAAAGTTATTACACATCGAATGTTTTGACTCTGAGAGGTACGTGGTGTACCAAACGGAACACTGATTTTGAAAGAAGCGTTTAGCTTCTAAAAACAGAAACCGTGGTGTTGCAGTTGTGGGGAGTGAAATGCAAAAATTTGTTTTTTATCAACTGAGTTGATAAAGTAGTTTGGCCTCTGTACAGGGATTGAGAAGCTGTGGTTTATATAACAGATGCTATTTTGAAACACAATGCTGTTTAGTCCGTTCAATCAAACTTTCAGACAGAGGTGACGTAAGCTATAAACTTAGCAAAGAACGAAGTGGAACTGGGCGTGTCCTGACTAAATTGTGATGTAGTTTGGGTGAAAAAGGGTGAGAGGTAGTCAGTTTGTCCAGAATGAAAGGCTGACTGTCCGCGGGCGATAAACAAATTAGGTTTGACTCTCCCCGACCCTCTCTTCTGAAGCCACTCTCCCCCGTCCCCCGTACCAAAAAAGGTACCTTTCTCGAGGA
>CALNXI010002904.1:2586-41346 GCA_942486025.1 Porites evermanni
TTTTGTTTCTTTTTTTCTTCTCATAAAAGTGCGGTTCCTCTCTTTTATTTCGATTCCCCCCCCCATTTTTTTTTGTGGTAAGTTTTTTTTTAAAAAACCCCCACCAAAAAATTTTACCCCCCCCCCTCCCCCTGGTGCCCCACACCCCCCCCCCCCCCCCCCCCCCCCCCCCCAATGTGGCACAAATTTATAAAGTACATGTACGTGGAACTGCCTCAACAAGTTTGTCCAAGATTGGAGCATGATATGCCACACATGAAATATATTGTAGTTGTTCTTTTACCAATGAGATGAAACAATATACTACATTTCAGTTCTCTGTTTTTATTTTGTAAGGTTTGAATTTGGTTTGCAATGTCACAACAAAGGCATAATCAAGAGATGCTATCCACAACAACTCCTTCACTGAGTAGTGATGAGGTATTAGTGCTTACAAGAGAAAAAGATAACTTTCTGAAGATTGCCCGACTCACAACGGTTGCATGTAATGCCCTTTTCAGAGAACTTTTCAACCATCTATGTCCACCTGCAATGCTTCCTAGGAAGATCAACTCTCTTGTTGCAGAACTTCCAAGGTTAAACCATGGCGAACGTAAACGCCTCTACCCCTCAGCAGGAAGGTGTGTCACATCTGATGACTTTGACGTTTCGTTACTTTTTAAATTGCTTAAAGTAATAATTCGTTTGGAACAACCTAAAGAAATAATTGATCGCAAAATATCAGTTGAATTGGACAAAATCTGCGATTATCGAGATTGCATCTTTCATGAAAGTCATAAGAGGGAAATTAGCGACAACTTATTTTTGGAATTGTGGAAGTTCATCAAAGGTGCTGTGATCAGAATTGCAACGTGTCTTCCAGGGGGAAGTGAATCGTGGGAGGTGAGAATTAATAAACTTTCCGAAACTGACGTTACATCAACGGAGAAAGAATTGATCGAGGAGTTATATCAGTGGTACTTATATGACCTAGACGTCAAGAAATTATTGCTAGAGTTCAAGGCTGAAATAAAAGCGGACATGGAAAAACTGTTGAAAGGTATGTTCAATTTTTTTCTGAATAATAGCAATATAGGAAGGTGTGATAATCCACCCCAGTGTGCAAAGAAAGTCGTGTCCGATAGCCCGAGGCTAGTGGATTTTGCTATCGGGCTAGTGAGTTTTGTTCTTAACTTGCCTGACGGGCAAGTGCTGTTTTTGGGGGAAATTCAAATTACAGAAGGATTGTAATCAATCCTGCTAATCAAAAAGGATTTTGGGGCTAGTGGAAATGACTTGTCGGCTAGTACATGCTAGCTACAGCTTGCCCGAATGGCAGGCTGTAAAACTGACTTTCTTTGCACCCTGCACCTGTAGTCCACAAGTGCAGTAGTTTACAATGCAACAAGATGCTGTAAAAGTGTTCACTTGAGCTTTTAATGTCGCAGCTCCTTAGCTACGCTTAAAATATAAGGTTAAGTCAAAACACTGCAACGAGACATGTGGTCCGCAATCGGCGTGGCAGACGACTTCCATAGTGTGAGCATAAAGCCTAACTTATCTCCCTGGCGTTATTTTTAAAGATCCATGCTGGATCGTACAAGCTCTAGTTCATGCATCGTCAGAAGAAACATCATTTGCTGGACCAGTTCAAAGTATGTTTTTTTCTAATTGATGAATTATTTGTGTGTTGTAAGGTATTCTAACCAAACTGGTCTCTTGGCATTCTTTAGTAGTCTGAACTCTTCTTACTTCTTCAGAACGTCCATTAACAGGGGAAGATAAAGAACTTTCAGAAGAAACGTCATTTGCTGGACCAGCTCAAAGTATGCTTTTTTCTAATTGATGAACTATTTGTGAATGTTGAGGTATAAGGTATTCTAACTAGACTGGTGTCTTGGCATTCTTTAATTAGTTTGAACTCTTCTTACTTCTTCAGAGCGTCGATTAACGGAGGAAGATAAAGAACGTTCAGAAGAAACGTCACCTACTGGACCAGCTCAAAGTATGCTTTTTTCTAATTGATGAACTATTTGTGAATGTTAAGGTATAAGGTATTCTAACCAGACTGGTCTCTGGGCATTCTTTAATTAGTCTGAACTGTTCTTACTTCTTCAGAGCGTCGATTGACGGAGGAAGATAAAGAACGTTCAGAAGAAACGTCACCTACTGGACCAGCTCAAAGTATGCTTTTTTCTAATTGATGAACTATTTGTGAATGTTAAGGTATAAGGTATTCTAACCAGACTAGTCTCTGGGTATTCTTTAATTAGTCTGAACTGTTCTTACTGCTTCAGAACGTCGATTGACAGAGGAAAATAAAGAACGTCCAGAAGAAACGTCATTTGCTGGACCAGCTCAAAGTATGCTTTTTTCTAATTGATGAACTATTTGTGAATGTTAAGGTATAAGGTATTCTAACCAAACTGGTGTCTTGGCATTCCTTTATGGTATGAAGGCTATTAGCTTTGTTTATCAAATCCCTGGGGAAGAGTTTAAGGCTACATCTACTTTATTACATATCTTTGCCGAGTCTGAATACCAACAAGTGTACATCAGAAACTTGCAGAAGTGTTCTTTAATAGGTCTCCTAACAGGCGCTTTATATTTTTTTTTTCTCCCTTTCTCCGCTCGCAATTCGCGATCGTCTCTCGCTTCGCACCAAAGGCCGCGTTCCCCTCTCTTGGCTCTTAAAGCACCTGTTATACAGGCTACAACAGACACTTTTCTTGGCAGACAGTCCATGTATTGACTCTTGTTTAAACCCCTCTACAATGGCCACCTCTCTACAACGGCTACTTTCTTCTGTCCCCAGGGTGACCACCGTGGGAGAGGTTCAATTGTAGTTAGTGAACTTAAGCCTGCAGCAGGTTATTAAAAATTCATCATAAAATTATACCTTAGCTAGGTAGCAAGCGTTCCTGTGTAAACTAGTGAGGGCAGGCATTGCTTCACATCCTTTTATCAGTGGACAAGGAGAGTTTCTTTGTTTTTTTAAATTTCATCTGTAGTCATCGGCTCCATCTGTGAAAAATGGGTGGATGGGTGGGGGTACTCAACAAAGTTTTATACGGGGAGGCTCCCCCACCCCCCGAGGTCCAACCCCTAATCCTTTCTTATACCATTTTTGACAGAAAGGTACTACCCCTTTGTATACCTTCTATTGACGAATGGTACTCCTTTTACGTGCACTGTAGAATTTTCCATCCATTTTAACTGCTGTAAATATGAATAAATCACAAAAACAAAACGTTTTCTCGACTTTTTCACAGCCTTAAAGTGCATCTCTTAGTCCTGTTGGGGCTCTTCCCGACCGAAATAACAGATTTCCCTACCCTTTCCATATAAATTCATATATGCCGTTTACAGGTAGCCATTACGACATCCGAAGGAGGATCGATCATGAGGTTATCTCTATATTAAGATCTCTCCTTACAGATAACCCACCCAGCCCAGGAAAGGTTGGCCACACCACCGGAGTCTACGTCTCCCACTCTTTTCGAACAGTGGTGTGGGTTCTTTTCCGTTCCACAAGAACCTTCAACTGGTGAAATCCCTACCCTTTTATATACCTAAAGCCTGAAAAAGGTACCCCTTTCGGGCGGACCCTCCCCATATAGGCCACAATAGGGAGTACCCCCCAGACATTTTCTTCAACTTCCATTTGGTGTTAAAAGTTTCAGTTTTCGCTTTTCTCTTTCCTGTTCATTTCCTTTTCCCAATTTCCAGTGGTTTCTTTCTTTTTATATGTATTTTAAAATTGTCTTCCTAGGGCAAGCTGAAAAAAGAACCAATCCGCTTCATGTTGCCGCAAAGAATGGAGGCGTTAAGATGATTGACATGGTGCTCCCTCACTTTGACATCAATTCAATTAACGAGTTTGGTGAGACTCCACTGATGCTTGCCGCTGCAAATGGCAAAGAAGCTGCCTTTGAGATGCTGATACAGAACGGTGCTAAGCCACATTTGGAAGCCCCCTTTGGGCAGCATCTGCTTCATTTTGCTGCAGAAGGTGGAAATCCACACATTCTTAGATATTTGTTATCACTTGATCTTGATGTTAATCAAAGAAACGGTGTTGGTGTCACACCACTAGCCAACGCAGCTATCTATGGCAAACAAAGTGCTTTTGAGCTGCTGTTGGAAAAAAAAGCTGATCCATTTTTGACAATCAAAGATGGTTGCAGTGTTCTTCACTTTGCTGCATCTGGTGGAAGTGTACCCATTATCAGCAAATTGATTTCGCTTGGTCTTGACAAAAATTTAAAAGACTCCCTTGGTATCACTCCGCTAATCAAGGCAACAGAGGATAACAGATATGAAGCTGTTCAATATTTACTATCGATTGGAGGTGAGTAAGGTTTAATTGGCTGCATTTAGTTATATATGGTTAAAATTACCTTAACGAGGAATTCGAGGTAGCTCTTATTTTCGAGTCATAGTTTTAACACACAAAAGATTGTTTATCCACGTGCAGTTGCATAAGACCAAAATTATAAAGGACGTTAGGGACGTGTAGTTCATTGATCACAAATATTTTGCGTCTAATAAACTTTCAAATAAATAATTTGCCAAAAGTGTTTCCTTTCTTCTGGAAAAGAAAAATTGTCTAGAAATACAATTAAGCCTGTGATCATTATGACATCATTTGAGAGTGTTTCGAGCTAAGTGAGCGACAACTGAGATGAAGTGATCAAAGTTCATTTTTGGCCTCGTGGCCTGAGAGCAAAATTGAAAGTGACATATTGCGCACAGAACAATGATTTTTTTGGGTTCTGAAAAAGTCCCGGGGGTGGAGGAGTGGGGGGGGGGGTAGTCCGTATAATGACCTATACGGGGATGTGCCGCTGGACAGGGTATGGTTTTCGTCTTCGCTGTCCTAAACAGGTTATATAATTTCATGCAAGTCTGTCCTAATGAATGAGACCCAGTTATGCGCACAGGACTCTGGGATCGTCAGGGGGCAAACATTGCAAGTTGCTACAAAGAATTGTACGGCGTAAAGGTGTTTCCCCGTTAAAAGCAGTGTCTTTGGACATAGTATAACACATTTTTGCCGTGATTTTGTGAGAAGCCAGTGTGACTAATGTTGGTGCATTGAAATTGTAAGTTTTTGTGTGATCAATGCGATAAATTCTATCGATAAACACTACTTGCGTAAGGTTGACTTTGAAATAATAGTCTCGAAAGATATAAGCTTAGTACGAATGTTGGTAAAGACGAGCGGGGAATGACTCATTTAAGCCTTTCCAGTTGTAGTTACATGTGCTGATATTTACAACGAGTGTAAGTACTCTTGGCTCAGCGGCGATCACAACACTGTGCCGGTTGTGACAACCATCGAAGGTACCAGTAGTATGTATCGATATGTAACTTTAAAAACAAAAACATCTTCACGTATTCATGTATTGATTCCCTCTTTTCGCCAAAAACACAAGCAAAACGTTTTGGCGTGATCCAGAGCTACAATGAGTTCTACCACCTTTTCGAATTATTTCATGGGAGGATATAGAAACTCTGAATGTCACACATGTACTTCGAATTTTAATATTTACACACTCACTGTTTTTGTATCGAAAATCTTTAACACTCGTTTTGCTGCACTCACTTTGACAACTACTGCCGCATCTACTCATTCATATAGTAGTTTTTTTTATTCAAGACATTTATTACTCTAATTACAAAGAACTATATAACTAAAAAAAAAAACTAATTACAATATTCTAAACAACCGCAATAACATACATACTTACAGTTATCTACATTTCACAATTATATACATTACAGCCAAAAAACAGCCGCAATTGCTGAATGAGGCTTATTTTACAAAGAGTTAATTAATACTTAATTATGTAGATAAAAGAGAAATTAACACTTATTTACAGTACACTCTGAAATAAAACAAAAACACACACACAATACAGAAAAAAGTGTCTAATAAAAGATTACAATTTTAATTACATGCACACGAACAACTGAGAAAATAGTAAAACAAAACAGAACACATAGTACATTTACATATAAGCTTACATTAAACAAAATTCTTAACGTCTAGTGGACGTGGATTCACTGTTCAGTTTGAAACCGATCATGGAATTAATGCATTAATAAATTTTTGCCGATTTTACAATAATAGGGAAGGTCTTTAGTTTCTTTTCCTCTGTATATTTGGCCATTGATAATCAATTTATCAAAATTAAAGAAGGCTTTTTGCTTATCCTATTTGGCCTTTTTAAGCACTGGATAAAGTTTTCTATGAATTTCTTCAATTTCTTTTGTGAAATCATCTGTGAAACCGATGTTGGTTCCTTTTAAGTTCTTGTAGAAGGAGCGAACATATTCTTTGTCCTGATAATGACTGAAACGAGCAATAATTGGTTTGGGATAGGACGGAGCTCTTAGACTAGAATTATTAGTGGAGATTCGGTGAACTCGCTCAAAGCGGATATCGTTGACTTTATCCGCTGGAATTTTCAAATTAGCGACGAAGACACTTCTTACCAGCCCTTCAGTATTTCCATCCTCTTCTTCCTCGACATTGAAAATTCTTACATTCTCACGTCTTGTATAGGCTTCCAACTTGATGTTTCTGCGTCTTAGCGCTCCAGTGTCCTCCAACAAGAAGTCAATGTTTTCATTGTTTTCTTTTACTTGTGCAGAAGTTTCTTTCTGGCTTTC
This sequence comes from Porites evermanni, assembly GCA_942486025.1. Taxonomy (NCBI): domain Eukaryota; kingdom Metazoa; phylum Cnidaria; class Anthozoa; order Scleractinia; family Poritidae; genus Porites; species Porites evermanni. The sequence continues at coordinate 9,244 of CALNXI010002904.1, forward strand.
TTGTAGACTTTGAATTTCTTCCTCGGCAGATTGCAAAGATTGTTTTATATTCGTTACTTCATCTCTCAGCTTGCGTATTTCATCTTCTAGTTGTGCAATTTCACCACACGCTGTTAAAACTTGATCTAGTTTAGTGTTCATTTCCTCGAGGCGTGCTGACATTACTCCACCGACGCCCACATGTTCATCATCTTCATCCGTTTGCGAGCCATTTTCTCTCAGCCTTTTTCTCGGATTCTTGTCCGCTTTGTCCTTCCCCATTTCTGGTTATATCGTTTTGTAGGTTTCCATGACAGGTACGTTATTAAAGCGTTTAGAACAGCATAATTGGTGGAGCTCGCAAAAACACGTCCTATCTCCACGAGGTGCACTGCGCAAGTCCGTAACTCATTCATATAGTATACGTTTTTCTAATTGACGAACTATTTTTGAATGTCAAGGGTTAAGGTATTCTAACCAAACTGGTCTCTTGGCATTCTTTAATTAGTCTGAACTCTTCTTACTTCTTCAGAACGTCGATTGACAGAGGAAGATAGAGAACGTTCAGAAGAAACGTCATCTGCTGGAACAGCTCAAAGTATGCTTTTTTCTAATTGATGAACTATTTGTGAATGTTAAGGTATAAGGTATTCTAACCAAACTGGTGTCTTGGCATTCCTTTATGGTATGAAGGCTATTAACTTTGTTTATTAAATCCCTGGGGAAGGGTTTAAGGCTACATCTACTTTATTACGTTTCTTAACCGAGTCTAAATACCAAGAAGTGTGCATCAAACACTTGCAGAAGTGTTTCCTTAATAGGTCTGCCAACAGGCGCCTTATTTTTTTCTCCCTTCCTCGTCTCGCAATTCGCGATCGTCTCTCGCTTCGCACCAAACACCGCGTTCCCCTCTCTTGGCTCTTAAAGCGCCTGTTATACAGGCTACAACGGACACTTTTCTTGGCGGACAGTCCATGCATTGACCCTTGTTTAAACCCCTCTACAACGGCCACCTCTCTACAACGGCTACTTTTTTCTGTCCTCAAGGTGGCCGCCGAGGGAGAGTTTCAACTGTAATTAGTGAACTTAAGACTGCAGCAGGTTATCAAAAATTCATCATAAAATTATACCTTAGCTACGTAGCAAGCGTTCCTGTGTAAACTAGTGAGGGCAGGCATTGCTTCACATCCTTTTATCAGTGGACAAGGAGAGTTTCTTTGTTTTTTAAAATTTCATCTATCAGAGCGTCGATTGACGGAGGAAGATAAAGAACGTTCAGAAGAAACGTCACCTACTGGACCAGCTCAAAGTATGCTTTTTTCTAATTGATGAACTATTTGTGAATGTTAAGGTATAAGGTATTCTAACCAGACTAGTCTCTGGGTATTCTTTAATTAGTCTGAACTGTTCTTACTGCTTCAGAACGTCGATTGACAGAGGAAAATAAAGAACGTCCAGAAGAAACGTCATTTGCTGGACCAGCTCAAAGTATGCTTTTTTCTAATTGATGAACTATTTGTGAATGTTAAGGTATAAGGTATTCTAACCAAACTGGTGTCTTGGCATTCCTTTATGGTATGAAGGCTATTAGCTTTGTTTATCAAATCCCTGGGGAAGAGTTTAAGGCTACATCTACTTTATTACATATCTTTGCCGAGTCTGAATACCAACAAGTGTACATCAGAAACTTGCAGAAGTGTTCTTTAATAGGTCTCCTAACAGGCGCTTTATATTTTTTTTTTCTCCCTTTCTCCGCTCGCAATTCGCGATCGTCTCTCGCTTCGCACCAAAGGCCGCGTTCCCCTCTCTTGGCTCTTAAAGCACCTGTTATACAGGCTACAACAGACACTTTTCTTGGCAGACAGTCCATGTATTGACTCTTGTTTAAACCCCTCTACAATGGCCACCTCTCTACAACGGCTACTTTCTTCTGTCCCCAGGGTGACCACCGTGGGAGAGGTTCAATTGTAGTTAGTGAACTTAAGCCTGCAGCAGGTTATTAAAAATTCATCATAAAATTATACCTTAGCTAGGTAGCAAGCGTTCCTGTGTAAACTAGTGAGGGCAGGCATTGCTTCACATCCTTTTATCAGTGGACAAGGAGAGTTTCTTTGTTTTTTTAAATTTCATCTGTAGTCATCGGCTCCATCTGTGAAAAATGGGTGGATGGGTGGGGGTACTCAACAAAGTTTTATACGGGGAGGCTCCCCCACCCCCCGAGGTCCAACCCCTAATCCTTTCTTATACCATTTTTGACAGAAAGGTACTACCCCTTTGTATACCTTCTATTGACGAATGGTACTCCTTTTACGTGCACTGTAGAATTTTCCATCCATTTTAACTGCTGTAAATATGAATAAATCACAAAAACAAAACGTTTTCTCGACTTTTTCACAGCCTTAAAGTGCATCTCTTAGTCCTGTTGAGGCTCTTCCCGACCGAAATAACAGATTTCCCTACCCTTTCCATATAAATTCATATATGCCGTTTACAGGTAGCCATTACGACATCCGAAGGAGGATCGATCATGAGGTTATCTCTATATTAAGATCTCTCCTTACAGATAACCCACCCAGCCCAGGAAAGGTTGGCCACACCACCGGAGTCTACGTCTCCCACTCTTTTCGAACAGTGGTGTGGGTTCTTTTCCGTTCCACAAGAACCTTCAACTGGTGAAATCCCTACCCTTTTATATACCTAAAGCCTGAAAAAGGTACCCCTTTCGGGCGGACCCTCCCCATATAGGCCACAATAGGGAGTACCCCCCAGACATTTTCTTCAACTTCCATTTGGTGTTAAAAGTTTCAGTTTTCGCTTTTCTCTTTCCTGTTCATTTCCTTTTCCCAATTTCCAGTGGTTTCTTTCTTTTTATATGTATTTTAAAATTGTCTTCCTAGGGCAAGCTGAAAAAAGAACCAATCCGCTTCATGTTGCCGCAAAGAATGGAGGCGTTAAGATGATTGACATGGTGCTCCCTCACTTTGACATCAATTCAATTAACGAGTTTGGTGAGACTCCACTGATGCTTGCCGCTGCAAATGGCAAAGAAGCTGCCTTTGAGATGCTGATACAGAACGGTGCTAAGCCACATTTGGAAGCCCCCTTTGGGCAGCATCTGCTTCATTTTGCTGCAGAAGGTGGAAATCCACACATTCTTAGATATTTGTTATCACTTGATCTTGATGTTAATCAAAGAAACGGTGTTGGTATCACGCCACTAGCCACTGCAGCTATCTATGGCAAACAAAGTGCTTTTGAGCTGCTGTTGGAAAAAAAAGCTGATCCATTTTTGACAATCAAAGATGGTTACAGTGTTCTTCACTTTGCTGCATCTGGTGGAAGTGTACCCATTATCAGCAAATTGATTTCGCTTGGTCTTGACAAAAATTTAAAAGACCCCCTTGGTGACACTCCGCTAATCAAGGCAACAGAGGAGAACAGATATGAAGCTGTTCAATATTTATTATCGATTGAAGCTAAATAAGTTTCAATTGATTGCATTTAGTTATTTATGGTTAAAATTAGCTTAACGAGGATTTTAAGGTAGCTTTTATTTTCGAGTCTTAGTTTTAACAAACAAAACATTGTTTATCCGCGTGTGGTTGCAAAAGACCGAAAATATGAAGGACGTGAGCAGCGTGCAAAGAAAGTAGTGTCTGATAGCCCGGGGTAGTGGATTTTTCTATCGGGCTGGTGATTTTTGTTCTTAACTTGCCCAACGGGCAAGTGCTGTTTTTTTGGGGGGGGAAATTCAAATTACAGAAGGATTGTAATCAATCCTGCTAATCAAAATCGGATTGGGGCTAGTTGAAATGACTTGTGGCCTCGTAATTGCTAGCTACAGCTTACCCGAATGGAAGGCTGTAAAACTGACTTTCTTTGCACCCTGGACGTAAGGGACGTGTAGTTCGTTGATCACAAATATTGTTGGGAAAAGTGACTCACAAGCGTTACAATATTATTTCGCGATTTTATGATCTCTCAGAGATGATATACTTAAGTACATGATTGACATTTTGTAATAAGATGAGAGAAACTTTGTACACTGCTTTTCGTGACTGACAACAAAGTCCTAAGTGAAATTACTTTAGGTAGTGAAATTATTGTTGAACTCTGATTCCATTGCATGCGTTTACTGTATCTAATTAAGGGAGAAGAACGTGATGTTATGTAAGTATAGCCTAATTTAGGGTACACCATACGGTTGTAAGATGGAATTTTACTTTACATGTAATTATTGGAAAAGTACTGTACTCGTGCTAAAAAATCTTATCTGTACTTAGAACAGGTTTCAGTTCTTGTTTGATTGTTAAATTTAGTAGATTGTCGAAAGAAAATAAACCTTTCCTCTTGATTGTTGAACCAGCGTGCGTAGAGATTTTCCGCGGTAAAACATTTTGCGTCTAATAAAATTTCAAATAAATAATTTGACAAAAGTGTTTCCTTTCTTCCGAAAAAGAAAAATTGTCTAGAAATACAATTAAGCTTCTGAACATTATGACATCATTTGAGAGTGTTTCGAGCTAAGCGAGCGAGAACTGGGATGAAATGATCAAAGTTCCCTTCTTTGCCTCGTGGCCTGGGAGCAAAATTGAAAGCGTCATATTGCGGGCGGAACAATGATTTTTTTGGGTTTTGAAAAGTCCGGGGGGGGGGGTACTTCCTGTAATGGCCTATACAGGGATGTGCCGCTGGAAAGGGTATGGTTTTCGTCCTCTCTGTCCTAAACAGGGCATATAATTTCATGCGAGTCTGTCCTAATTATAAACAGGCTATTACCTGTACGACTGATTTCATCTGCTCGATGAAATTTGTTTGTACTTTAAGTACACAAAACTTGAAATTGCTCTATTAAAATTGCCAGTAAAGGGCTTTAAAACAAGACAGCGTGCATGTTGTCCTTTGTCCTAAACATGTCAGTCGCGTGCTAAGGTTTCTGCTGGTTTCACCAATAGGGAGCTTTAGCAACGACGACGGCGACGGCAACGAGGACGTCAAAAAAGCAATAGGTTTATTACGCAAAACAACAACTTTGCACGTGCATCACGCTTTTTTGTACATTTCTTTACCGTCCGTGCAAGACTACGACGTGAAAATGACTAATTGCAAGTTTTATGGAGGACGTAAACAAGCGACGACGAATCTCTTTTTCTCTCTCTAAACTTGAGTGCGGTCCTCAAGAAATCAACTCCAGGGAAATTCGTCTACACTTGCCATTTTCAGCAAATTGGAATAAACGTGACAAAGATTGAAAAAACGGGAATTCATTTTAAAACTGACGTTTTCGCTGCCGTTTCCGTCGTCGACGCTAAAGCTCCCTAATGTGAGTAGCCTGGCAGTCACAGCATTTCATCATGTATGCTGCTCCCTGTCTGTTCTCTGGTTCAACCACCGCTGCAGAGATCTCGGCCTTGTTCCGAGAGGACTTAGACTTGAACTGAAGTCCCCGCTGAACACACAAGAGGCCATTCAATACAGTACAAGTCAATAAGTCGTTTGTACGGTGCTGGTAACTGTTGGCTACGATTCAATGGCGTTTTTTAAGTTAGTAAACCAGCTTTCTTAAGTAAGTCGTTGATAGTAGTCTGTAGAATAGATAATACATGTTGCAGAGTCCCAGTCGATTTAATTTCATGTTTGGTCTGTAAATGGTGTTCAGCAATGTGATTGTTGACGTCATCATTTCTCGTCGCTCGCTTGTGTTCGAAACATCAGTCACTGTCAACAACAACAGTCCTATTCAGGACTACGTTCACCCCGGCGGTAAACTACAGATTCAAGTTGACAAACTCTCAAAATGGAAAATGAGCAAATAAAAACGGTTTAAAAAATTCCTGTGAATAAAACTGGAGTGAAACAACTAATTTTTGTGTAGAAGTAATGTACGGTAAACGACAAGTAAAGAGAAAACTTGGTCACCTGATACAAATTAACGTTTGCCGTTGGTCGTAAACGTCACTCTAAATCCCCCTTAGGCCCCAAATCAAGGATGACAGTGAAACCGCGGAAGCCAAACCTAAGCCATTTTCCCCTCTTTGATTGGGAGGTAGGAAAGACTAATCAGCTTATCGGGTCCCTGGAACTAATTCGAACTTCATGCGCGATTACAGTAAGAACTCTGTTGCTGCGAGTAATGTTCGTTTGGGACCGCCGTCTGCTGCTTGCTTACAGCCCGTTAAGAGCTCTACTGGACGTGTAATTGATCAACTTAATCAAGCTCGGGATATTTCAAAGGGTTTTCTCTCACATAAATTTGATTTTGTTGAGGGAAATTGTACAGGATTATTAAATATGCAATCTACATCGCCTGACCGCAATCTCCCTCGGGACATGACCACACTGTGGGATCACTCGCGGAATGCTACTTAGCTGTGGGATCACGCGCTGGATATCGCCTCTTCGACTAGGAATCCATCAGGAACAAGACTGCAGAGTTTTTGCATCATGCTCTGGATAGTAGACTTGATGTTTGTACGGTGACTGAGACGTGGCTCAATGATCATGACACTGTTAGTCTGGCCTCATTATCACCTTCAGGATTTAATTTCAAGAATTTCCCCAGACCATCTGAGCGAAATGGCGGTGGTAAGGGTGTTTTCTACAACTTGAGCCTGGATTTGTCCTTTTTTGACGGTGGGGAAAAGTCGTCCTTTGAGTTCTCGGAGTGGAAATTATCTGCGCATGGCAGGATAATCAGGCTTGTGGTCGTCTATCGTCCTCCTTATTCTAAGGGACATCCTGTACCAGCAAGTGTATTTTTCCAAGAGTTCTCTGCTTTTTTGGAAACTACTTTGTTATGTCCTGAAGTCTTGCTAGTTTCTGGTGATTTTAACTGTCATCTTGATGATCCCAGTGATGCTGATGCCAGAAAGTTCATGGAACTCATGGATACGTTTGGTTTGTTGCAACATATCACCACCCCTACGCATGTTTCTGGACATATACTCGATCTTATCATCTCACGGTCGTCTAATGACATTAATGTATTCCCTCCGAAGTCGACATGCTACATTTCTGATCATTGCTTTACTGAATGTCAATTATCTATCCCTGGTCCTAATATGCTGGTCAAGGAAGTTTCTTATCGGAAGTTCAAACAGATTGATATGGATAATTTTAGATCGGACATTGCATCATCTGTTCTGTGCAATTCACAGTGGACAAGCCTCGAAGAACTGGCTCAGTGTTATGATACCAATTTGTCACAAATCTTGGATAAACACGACCCCGTGAATACCAAGATTCTGACTGTAAGACCAAGAGTGCCGTGGTTCAGTTTGGAACTGAAAAAAACTCAAAAAAAAAAAAACTTTCGACACGGTCGATCATAACATCCTGATTAACATCCTGGAATCAGATTTTGGAATTTGCGGTGATGTTCTGAAGTGGTTTAGATCATATTTGACTGGAAGGGTACAACGTGTAATTGTTAATCAGCAGTCCTCCAAGACCTTCAATTTAAATTATGGTGTTCCTCAGGGGAGCTGTTTGGGACCTGTCCTTTTTCTATTGTATGCATCAAGGCCTTTTTTCAGGTTGTTAAGAAGCACCTTCCATCAGTTCATGGGTACGCGGATGATACTCAGTTGTACGTGTCGTTTCGTCCAGATTCGTTTGCTGCTCATGATCAAGCGATTAAGGCTATTGAGAACTGCATAGCTGATGTTAGGGCTTGGTTAGTCTCACACAGGTTGATGTTTAATGATTCAAAGACAGAATTTCTAATCATCGTTTCGTCGCAACAGTTATCTAAGGATACCATAGCTTCAATTAAAGTTGGTGACTGTGACATTGAACCCCTTAAGCATGTTAGAAATCTTGGCACATGGTTTGATAACCATATGTCTATGAATACTCATATAGGAAAGGTGTATAGTAAGGCAGTTAGGCGGCTTTATAATATTGGGCAAATTAGGAAATATCTGTCTGCAGAATCAACAAAGTGTTTAATTCATGCGTTTGTTACATCACATCTAGATTATTGCAACGCTCTTTTGTATAAGCTTGCGCAATATCAATATGACTCACTTCAAAAAGTTCTTAATGCGGCGGCTCGGGTTACATGCTTAATTCCTAAGTTTGCCCATATTACTCCGGTACTTAGGGAACTTCATCGGTTGCCAGTGAAATTTAGAGTAGATTTTAAGACTGCGCTTTTAGTTTTTAAAACGTTGAACGGCCTGGCACCACAATATTTATCTGAACTACTTGTTGTAAAGCCTAGAACTACGTAGATACAGCCTGCGGTCTGATTCTGAAACATTGCTTGTAATCCCTAAGGTGACACGGAAGACTTTTGGCGATCGAGCCTTTTTCCATGCTGGACCAACAGGATGGAATGCTTTGCCATCTAGCCTTAGAAACTGTAGGAACATTGACTCTTTTAAAGTACAGTTGGAGACTTATCTTTTTAAGAAAGCTTTTAATTTGTAATTTTATATTCTTATTATACTATTATTATTTCTGCCATCTAGCCTTAGAAACTGTATGAACATTGACTCTTTTAAAGTACAGTTGAAGACTTATCTTTTTGAGAAAGCTTTTAATTTGTAATTTTATGTTCTTATTACTGTTATTATTTCTATCCATTTATTGTATATATATATTTATTTTCTTGTACATATTGTAAAGCGCTTTAGAATATTTTAATAATTAAAGTGCTATATTACATGTGATAAATTATTATTATAATTATTTTAGCTTGATAACACGACACAATACGAGTTCAACAGTTGGTCAAAGAACCCACCAGAGTCACTGAAAGGTCACAAACTCTTGTTGACATAGCCTTAACAACAAACGAGAACATTGTTGATGCTTGCGAGATGAAATCATCAACAATCAGCGACCACGCCCACACCGCGTTTTTTGTACATTACCGCAAGAAGCTACAAGAATCATGATAACGCTCAATTTATTGACGGCTTGGCTAGTGCTCCATTTCACATAGCTGACATTTTTGATGATTTAGATGATCAAGTTCATGTGTTATATTCTCTATTGTGGGGGGTACTTAATGAACACGCACCAATGCAATACGGCGAGTAAAAATAAAATCAAAACTTAATCCTTACTACACACCTGAAATTCGACAGCTGAGGAGAACTCGTGATAAGTGGCACAAGAAGGCGATTAAAACAAAAGACCAACTTCATTGGAATGCATATCGTTTTTTCCGTCAGGAGGTCAAGCGTGAGGTTGGAATTGCTGAGATGGAACATGTTTGCTCCGAACTTCAAAACAACAATGGAAATCCAAATTCCATTTGGAAAGTCCTAAATCGTTGCTTGGTTCGTTAAGATTCACCATTAAGCACAACAGAAGATCCTTTTTCTCAAGCGAACAAATTCAACGAGTATTACACCTCGGTCGGCAAATCTGCGGCTTTAAAGGCAAAAACTCTTGCTGAAGAACATTGATTTCACTCTTTGAATGATAAATCCATACAACCTCCTACGAACAGCTGTTTGCATGATGACAGGTGTCCTCTATTTGAATTTCAACCAGTGACGGAAAAAGAAGTCGGGAAGATCATAAGATCCTTACCGTCGAACAAAGCTGCCGGCCCGGATGAAGCCACAGCCGGGGTGGTATTGAAGGATAGCTTACCAATAACAATCGCTGAAATAACGAACCTAGTTATTACCTCGTTCTCTTCAAGCAAATTTGCGCAAGTATGGAAATTGGCTGAAGTCATCCCTTTTCGTAAATCAGGTGACCCTGTCGAGCCTTCCAATACACGCCCGATAAGTCTCCTCCCCATTATGTCCAAGGTTTGTGTAAGGGCAGCACACTCACAGTTTGTTGCTTTCCTAGCCTCCCTGCAGACGTCCTTTGGGGTTCGTTTGTCACGCATTCATTTCTCCCCCACGGACGTCTGCTAAACACAGCCAACATTTACGTTCACCAATCACAGGCCGTTTACGGATTTTTGTAAAACGTAACCCGAGCTGCTGCTTAAGATTCGCACGATCAGTGAGGCTTTTGATCGGGTGTGCGAGAAATTTGTAATTAATACAGAGTTAAACAAGTATCAGAGAGAAGCTATCCTGCAAATTTTATAGCGAAGACCGATGAGTTCATAAATTTGCCGACGGGATTTGAGAAATCCCGTATCTATCAAGCTTTGCTGCTTGTTTGCGACACAGTGCGTGGAACTACTGGACATTATTGTTGTTGTTGTTTCGCCCCTGTTAAATCTTGAAAGATCAAGCTACAAAGCTGGAAAATATTGGTATTCCCGCTGTAACGCTCAGTGATATTAGCAAAGAGAATATGAGGGTTGTCGAGAGAGGGACTTTCTCTGTTGTTTACGGAAGCCCAGAAGCTTGGTTGAAGATCGATCGGTGGAGGAAATGTCAGCGAGTGACTTGTACAGTTAGTATGTGGTCCTTGGTCGGCGACTTTCCCGAGCATGAAATATTTCGTCGAGAAATAAAATACAATGAACAATGAAAGGTTCAATGATTTTTTGATTATAAGCATTCTTTCTTTCTTTGAAGGAGCGAGATTAAAGTTTGTTCACAGGTAGGTTAATTTGTCTTTATAGCTTGAAGTTTGGACTTTGGCGGTCATGTTTACTTTAATAGCTTGTAAATAAATAAAACGCAACGGGAAGACGTGCCTTTTTGCAGAACAAGTTTTCAGATAAACCTTTTTCTGCCGTTGGAAGCACATTGCTGTAGACTTCAAATTTTTTGTTTTAACGACTCTTGAAAAAACATACGGTAACCAAATTTCGCGTAGTGGTCCTTGGTCTGCGACCCATGACCTTGAAAAGAAAACGGCCTTTGTTTTCAAAGATTCTTAATACTTCAAATATATACAGAGTAAATAGAAACAAGAAGACGCCCGAAGGCGTTTACGCGGGATGTGTGGGTTTAAGAAAGAATTATGTTGGATGGCAATGGAAAGTTGAGTAGTGTATGCAACAAATGTCAGAAATGTGTGCAGGAGAGACGGAGATGTTCTGTTAAGGACTAATACACTAGAAGATGAGTTACACACAAGGGTTCCTTTGCTACTCAAAACAAAACTTACATCAATATTAGCACCATATATGTTTGGAGTATGGGATAGTTCACTAAAATTTGCATTCCTTTACTAATGTCCTTAAAAAATGCACTTCCACATTTAACAATAGCATGTAATGTATCATACTTTCAATAACTACAGGGCTGCAAGGAAGTGGTCTAGGAAAAATTTCAGGGAGCCCTTTGGGCTGGTTCCCCAAGCATTTTTAGCTGGGGTGCCGGGGCCTCCAAGTTGGTTTTCTCGCCATATGAGAAGCATGGACAATGCCGCCGAACATTTCATGTTTTTTAAATGGAAAAGTAAATTTAGGGTCAAAAATAAGGGCACAGTTCTTTTTACTAATCATTTTGATTTAGGTTGAAAAGAAAATTCGCTTATTAAGATTGACTGAGATCCCGTGGAGCTTTCCAGGAAAACTGTTATGATTTCAACGAAACCGCGGCGCCCCCCGGGGGGGTACTTGCGTTAACTTTTGCTGGGTATGTGCCGCTGGCCTCTCAGAGCCCCTACCCCATAATAGTCTTTTCTGTGGCCAATTGTAGACCCCATATTAGTCACTCTTGGGCAAATATGTAATTTTTGCGATCTCAACTTTGTCACTTTCTAATTATGTATCTACCTTATCAATCCTTTAAATAGGTCATCAAAAAATGAATTGACCCATTTTTTTAATAAATTGAATGAAGAACATTTTTTTTTTCACCTACAGTACAAATATCCTGGTACGTTTGCTAAACGTAAATATGAACAGGTCTCTCAAAAATCCGAAAATGTGCGACCCCATTCTAGTAACTCTTTTGAAAATACAACTCTATTAATAGTCAATCTAGTCGTGAAAATGCGACCCCATCCAGCGGCACATCCCCATTAGCCTCTTTATAAGGAAGTGCCCCCCCTCCCCCGCCCGGGCCGCCCCAAAACTATTCTCTCTTTTGAATAGGTCATCTTGTTGTAAAGTCGTCGTTTAAGCGCAAAACGGAAGTATTTTCTATCTATATTACCGGTGAAATGTTCAGGACAAATGTAGATTCGGTTAGCTTTTGCGTATTTATTTTTAGTACGTGATACGTCTTAAATGCCTTGTCACGACACGAAAGACAATGAGGGATTTATACCCGATTCTAGAACAATCACAATTATAATAGTCGTCTCTTTTCTTTTTTATGCATCGTATTTTACTGGAATAACAATCTTAGTTATGTTTTAGCCTCGCAGACACAGCAGTAAAAAAAGGTAAAAATATTTAAAGAACATAATAAAAGACCGACTCCCTTGTTTATTCAGCGATTTTTCAAAATGCAAAACTATTGTTTTGCGTCGCCGACCGTACTTCACGCCTGTCAGAGCAAAACCAACAATTTGTTTTGAGAAACTAACTAATGAACAATCCTAATTTAAAGAAAAAATTTCAATGTTATTATGAAAAGCTGTTACTATCGAAAACTGTGCAGCTTGTCACGTTCATAGTCGAGGATTATGTTACATGTGAATTCACGTGAAACCACCTTTGAACATCAACGCGTGCCCGCTGCCCGATTTAACAACATTTTCCTAAAGCTTTTTGATAGACATGCTACTTATTGCTACTTACAAGTCGACCTCAAGAGTTTCTTAGCCAGCGAAGCGTTCTTTTTAGGCCGCGAAGCCACCGAGAGAGCTACGATTTCGCAAGTAATAAATTCTAGACATTCTTAGCTTTTTGACTGTAACTCAACAGAAACAAGAAACCAACACCAGCAAGTCGCCCGGCTGGGCCACCTAGACAATATTTTCAGTCGCCCGAGGCGAAGTCTTGCGCCGTATTAAGAGCACGGCCTTGCGTCTTCGTCCTCCTCTACACAGTGAACTTACTTTTCCCTCCTGTGCTGACGCAGTATCTTTTTTCGGCTTGTGCAATCCAGCCTGACTTGCACGTGCTTCGACGTTGCGGCCAATAAAAATCCACAAAATTTTTCGGGACGGGCTCGGGATACGGGAAAGTTAAAAAAACAGGGCAATTTTTGACTCCCAAGACGACGAAAGGAATGCGCTACCGAATTTTAGACGCTGGCTGACTACGTCATCCGGCGTAATTATTGTTTTCGACCGCGCTGAAAACCGCTCCGCGCTCGTGTGGGAGACAGCTGTCGTCTGAAGTCTTTCAAAGAAAAGCAGATTGTTTTATACTTACAACAACTTCCGAAAAAAGTCTACAGCTGACTACAGCTTTATTGCATCATTTCTGTGATTTTTTCAAAACGTTTGAGTCGTCTCAGGTAGAAGATAGCAGTGCAAATAAATAATTCACTTGAAGACTACAAAGACACGTCAACGTCCAGAGCACGTTTGATGAGCCTTGCGATGTCGACTGCGCTTTTTCTAAACACACGAACTTGGTCCTTTCCTAAATTACAGCTGCAAAGAAAACAATAAAATTCGCTTCCTATAACTTTCTTCGGAGTCTCATCCATGCACAGGCATGGAATAAATATTCCTCTAAAGAATCGAGAAGTAATGCTGTTTCACTTATATCGCAGCCCGTGATTGGATGATCGTGACACAATAACTAACCGCTTATTGGCTTATTCAAACAATCCAGAACGTAAATGTCGGCTGTGTTTAGCAGACGTCCGTGGGGGAGAAATGAATGCGTGACAAACGAACCCCAAAGGACGTCTGCGGGGAGGCTATTGCTTTCCTAGACCAAAATGAAAAAAATTCAAAACTGTTAAGTGGTAATGAAGCTACTCAACTCTATTTCACAGATGAAATCCTTAAGAACATGGACGACAAAAAAAGTATCCGTGATCGTCCTTTTAGACATGTCTAAGGCGTTTGATAGCATACGTCATGATCTGATGCTGTCACAACTTCAGAGTACAGGTGTGTCTAGTGCTGCGTGCGACTGGTTTGGAAGCTACCTTTCACAACGAAACTAAGTTGTTAACGTGGCCCCATTCCGTCTCTGACCCCCTTCCCTTGACTGTGGGCGTACCACAAGGCTCAATTTTCGGACCAGTTATATTTTCACTGCATGTAAATGATCTGCTATGGGTCCCTACTCATTACCAAGCAATGGGTTATGAGGACGATTACAAAAATTTTCCTCAGCCTTCCCCCAAATCAAATTTCAGACGCAGTTATTGCATTAAATGAGGATCTTTCGGCAATTGCAAGATGGTGTTGTAGAAACTCACTAGGCGTCAACCCTGATAAGACTAAGCTCCTGGTTATAGGAGTTCCGCAGATTACGAGAAACCTACCATCTTTTCTACTGGTTAAATTACTGGGCAAAGAGGTAAAACCTGTACTTGTGGCCAAGGATTTGGGTGTAATAATTATTGACTCCTCTCTAAGTTATAATGAACATGTGACCAAAACAGTTTCAGATTGCAGGCATAGATTAATTAGGATCAATAGAATCAAGCACCTTGATAGAAAGACGCTACTTTTACTAATTGATGCTTCTGTTTTCAGTAAATTGTTTTATTGTTCCATCGTATGGAGCAATACCTCTAAAACAAACGGAAAAATTGCAATTAGTTCAGAACTTTGCCGGCAAGACAGTTCTTGGTCTCCGGGAGTATGATCACATTAAGTCACTTAGATGGCTTCCTTTATTGCTGATAAACTACTTTTAAATGTTTCTGTTATGGTCCATTAGTGACTAAATGGTCGAGCACCAGACTACCTTAGTCCGCCAGAAAATTTACACGTAAACAAGCTCATCACGATACTTACACGACACAAAAAGGACCTGGATCTACCGAGATGCAGATTAAAATTGGGCAGCGATCTTTCGCCTTTAGAGGGGCTACTTGTTGGGACAAACTACCCAAAGACATGAAAGAAGTAGCAGATTGCCGAATTTTTAAGAAGAGACTTATGAATATGTTCTTAAAATGACTTTCATCATTTTAATACTTATAATTAGTTGACTAGTTTAATAATTTTTTCTTGTATCCAGTTAGTTGTAAATAGTTAGCCCATCGTGACTGAAAAGCCCAGTAAAGGGAGTCTCAATAAACGTATGTATGTATGTATTGGAGGGTTTCTGAATAGCTGAAATGGCTGTACTGCATTTTTGGAAACGTGCGAAGGGTGGAACGTTATCCTTGAACACCACTACAGGTACGCCCAGTCTCCAGCCTTGGGTGTCTCGATGCGCCTGCCGTACTCCCCACCCAATAGCTAAGCCCGTACGCCCAGCCGTCGAGTACGCAAGCCATTTTTGTGTCGATCTTCATGGGTATCTCGATGCGCCCGCGGTACTTTCCAAGGCTGATGACTTAGTGTACGCTACAGGCGGAGATAACTCTTTTAGTGGAGAAGAAATTGTGCCAACAAAAAGAAGTACTGAATTACTTCGTGATTCTGTGAGGTAGATTTACTCATTACAGCACATATAGCCTTGGGACAATTTTAAAAAGAATTTGGTATGGACAATTGAGTATAATTACAAAGGAAAATCATAAAAAAAGAAAGTCAAAACTGCTCGCGCTCGGCTGAATATGGCACATGGAGCACAAAGTCTACGTGTAAAGTAGGCAATGCTGTTTTTTATAGTCGTAAAAAAACGCGTTAACGCGCCTGATTTTTAAGGGATTTTAGGCCTCCTAAGATTTGCTCTTTTTGTGGACTGGATTGTTGTGACCTAGTAAAAAGGATTCATTCAAGAGTACTGACAACACCCTATACAGTCAGGCCGAGGGGATTTAAGAACAAAGAACAAACATCTACATTTCGACTTATGTTTGGCTTTATTTTTTAAGGGCCTGTTTACAAGGAGAGAGAGTTAGTTACCCTTGTGCTAGGGTAAACCCTAGCAAGCGGGTTAAAGTTAGCTCTGGTTTAACAGTAGACTGCGAGCAGTCTCTCTTTTTCTTCAGATTTAGTAAGGGGAGTGCACGCGTGCGCGAGCGTTGAGCGGCAAAGCCGCGAGACGCAAGAAACGAGGGCGGTAGCCCGAAAAGAAAAAATAGAGACTGCCCACATAGCCAGACCCAATGAAATATGCGTTGGCCTCACAATGCAAAATACGATTGGCTGGTGCGTGAAGCGTTGACAACAAACTGTCAACAATCGAAACCATTGACAAGTTGATGATGGCTGAAGCACTGCAGGAATGTGTTTGTCACGTTTCCCGAAAAAAAAAACATTAGATACGGAGCAAAGAGAAGCATAAGAAGTAGCCTGCGAGCAAGCTCTCTTATTTGGGTAAGCGAAGTGAGCCTCGAAGTGAGCCTCGCGAGACTCGCTTCACTCGCCCAAATAGGAGAGCTTGCTCGCAGGCTACATAAGAAGGTCTCATCTCTCCGCGTACGTGACGTGATCGCGCAAAATAAATGCTTAAAGCCTCTCTTCACTGTCAAGGAACGCTTTAGTTCCAAAACGGTAGTCTTACTTCAGAACTTAAAACAGAAAGTAGCATAGACTGGAAGACTCTTGGACTGTTTATTTTATAAAGATAAAACAAAAGTAATTACCAACGGAAAACAAAAAACAAAAAAACAAATCGGTGCCCAAAAAATGATCTTGAGTGACTTGCAGCGTTGGCGGGCTTAGCTTTAGTTAAGCTACAATTAGGATATGTAGAACACTATCCCGTGAAAATTCAACATCCTGCAAACAATAACTAGGCCTCGGGTGATCTCATTCAAAACATAAAGCACAGGAAATGAATTATTAATTCTAAGAGAAATAGACCAGCTTCATGACTCTAAATGTGAGACCACCGGCCAAAATTAAGATTTTACTCAGTCAATTAGTTTAGAATCGACTCTAACTCTATGCACCGTATAAGAAAAGTAGGAAAACCTCTGTTGTTCAAGCAAACTCTCAGGTCACGTTTCACGAGCCTGCCCTGTATGTCAACACTTCAGTTTTCGCGCCAAAAAGTCACTACCCTGCGAGCAGAGTCTCCTTTGATCTTCCTAGATAAAGTATCTAGGAAGATCGAAGGAGACTCTGCTCGCAGGGTAAAAAATCACTAGACTGTGAATAACCATTCTCTCTGGCTTTGCGGGCCGGTTAGACTGTTCACAGTCCTCTATTTTTCCGTAAGATCATCGAGATATCGATCGAGCGCTTTACGTTACGGGCTGCCATCAGTGCATGAGTGTCAAATCTACTTAGGGGGCGGGGGCGGTTTTCTCGCCTCCCACCCCCCCAGAGCTATAATCCCCAACGCCCGCCCCCTCGGTACCTTTGAAAATCAAGATACCAGTGACGGTAAGACGCGGTATATCTAAACGATCTCACGAAAAAATAGGGGACTGTGAACAGTCTACGGGCAGGTACTCTCTCTTTTCTCGTGCCTCCCGTCTCTCGCCTTCAGTCACGCGCGTGGTCATTTGCGTGTCTCGGGCGTTTTGCTCGACAGACCAAGAAAAAAGAGAGACTGCTCGTAGTGTGGTTTACAAGCAAATTTCCCAGGTAGGGTTACCGTATCACCAGGGTCAACTTTACCAGCTTTCCTGACGTGTTTCGCATGCGTAACATTCTTTGTAACGTTCAAGATTTGATATAAAACTTAAAGTTCTCTCTGGAAGAACCGTCAAATTCACGAAAAAGACGGGAAAATCTAGTATGATCATCGTATACAGAAAATACCTTACAGACCTTACATTGTTCAGATGTTTATAATTTAGCTCAGAAATTGGATTCCGTTCAAATTGTCAAGATTATTGGTCACGCATGATGGAGAAGAGTTGTTTCGGGTAGGCGAGTTATCCCTAGCAGAGCGTTTACAAGGCAGGTAGGGTAACCCTCTTGCTAAGCGCTAGGGTAACCCCACTTACCTTGTAAACACGTCGTGTAAAAAAAGAAGAACTGTGCGAGTGCTAGAGTAACCCTAGCACCAGGGTTACCCTCCGTTGTTGCATGATGCGACAGTTAACTTTTTTAATCTCACTTCAAGAATATTGTTTTTAATTTATAAAGACTTTTGCTGGAAAGATAATGATAATGACCGTTGATTGTTTCAGTTCGCGACCAGTGACATAGTTTGTGATTCACTTTTGGCCAATTCAATCGTTCGTTATTTTTTTCTGTCCAATCAAATTTCGCTTCTCGCAATCGACGGACCAATCAGATGTTTCCCATTTTTTACAGTAAAGGAGAGTTAAAGCGTCAGTTTAAAGCTACAAACAAAACACTTTCATCAACTGTCGCGTGGTGCTGAACGCTGCGAGAAATATGGTTCGTTTAATCATGAAAGATAAAGTAGAAAGCAATTACAGGATTGGAGACGAAGCCGCTCGCTCAGAAATGAGGCATTGCAGTTTTCGCTTCACGGGCGCAATCCGAACGCAGAAATTGCGAGCAGCATCCAGTTAGCCCGAAGAATCCGTGGGGTACAAACATGAACAAATAGACTCAAGAATGATCCTGGACTAATGGATTACACTCAAGCAGTAGATAAATGCGAGCCGGATGATTTAAAGAACGATTTCTTTCCCCGAGGAAGAGATTTGCTGCCAAAAAGTTTATCGATTGTGAGATTGCTAACTGTTACATCTACGCCGACCTTATTGACTTGCTGACTCAAGTTTGAAGTTTATAAGACAAAAGTCCAGAACACTAAACAACTAGCTTGACATTTCGCTCAAGAATTTCACATACCATCTGAAAAGAGTTGAACTCAAAACGCAAGCACCATGTATCGCGGTTTTTCACGACTTTTCTTTGTTTGGGCAATTTTCAAAGCCTTTGTTTCAAACCTAATGCGACGCTAATCAATCAGAAAGCTTTCTTTGCATTTCATTTTCCTGTTTTAAGATGTCTTCTTTGAGATAATGTTGAATAAAATTTCTTTCATACACTCGAGTTGATCCTTTTGTTGTCGAGCAAGATAAAATTATATTCTGGGGATAAATATTTTAAACTACGCACCATGGCCAGATACTTGAGGATAGTTTTCATAAATTCTTAGCAACAATTGTTTAAGTATCGCATTGCCCTTCTTTGTGAAAGCTAAAACCGTAGGCAACAAAATTTCATAAAATAAAACCACTCCAAGACAGCGGCGGTATTTAGGGGAAAAACAATGAAAAGATTCAATACAGAACGCGAACAAATCTACCTAGAAGTCAAGCGCAAAACTTTATAAAGAAACCATTTTGTTTGAAATTAATTCTAAAGGGAATTTTAACGAGGCCTTTTTCCTGACTACCTCAAACTGAACAGTCTAAGTCTATATCAAGCAGTTTTAAAAAATTGCATTTTTACTATCTTAGCATTATGTAACAGCAGAAGTATTACCAGTTCAATTAACGGCGGAGTTCGATGCAAAAGCAAGCAACCTTGACTGCCTTCACTGGCCCTAAATGTCTTAGCAACGGAACGAAGAAAAATTCGCTTAAGGTCGGCGCGAACAACGGTTTTGAAAATGAGCGAACGATTCTCCGTAAAGAGACATGCGCGGAATGAACCGGTCTCTGGCGCGGGTAAACAAACATTTAACACAATCGATCCAGTCGACTTGTAACAAGTCTAAATCGATCCATTTACCGGCGGGAAAATCAGCAGTGTCCGCCAAGCGCAGGTGATACGCATGACACAAGCCGCGGTTGCTTGTAGCTGGTGCATCCAAATGATGAAGAAAATACTGTAAACAAATTGACTACGTCTGAAGTAACATGGTGTCAAGAACTTAATTAAAATTTATTTTGCCACCCTTAATAAATGACATATCTTGACTAATTTTGTATTTTACATTTAGCGATTGTAATCTCCTTGTTCCACAATCGACGGAATCAGTGCATGGTTGTCAGAAAAACCAGTCACACAATCGCACGATCCTTGGCGAGGATATCATAAACTGTACGCTTTCTCTCTAAGTCGTAAGCTTAGCTCAGGTTACCTAGCAACCAATTAAACGAAAAGCGCGGAATTCAGACCTCAAACCTTTCGGGTTCGAATTTCGAGACCAAAAGCTTTACTCTCCGATTGANATCTTGACTAATTTTGTATTTTACATTTAGCGATTGTAATCTCCTTGTTCCACAATCGACGGAATCAGTGCATGGTTGTCAGAAAAACCAGTCACACAATCGCACGATCCTTGGCGAGGATATCATAAACTGTACGCTTTCTCTCTAAGTCGTAAGCTTAGCTCAGGTTACCTAGCAACCAATTAAACGAAAAGCGCGGAATTCAGACCTCAAACCTTTCGGGTTCGAATTTCGAGACCAAAAGCTTTACTCTCCGATTGAGTTAATAACTTCTTTTTTTCTATTTGGGCGTGTTTGATGAAAATACTGCGACGGAGTGTAACCGATATGAGCCATAATCTTCTAGCAAATCTTTCTTGTACTTCTTGAATTCATTGTATTTCATCAAGACGCTACAAAGAGAAAATGCGGACGATCAGTAGAGTAGAAGGCATTAAAATCATCATCAACAACAACTCTTCATTACAAAATTCTCCCTACCATTTCACACACGGAACCACTGGGTACTGCACAAACAGTGTCTTATTGGCTGTTTACTTGGAGGAATGAAGATCCTAGAAGGAGGATCACCGGGCTACTCTCCTAGCGCAATATGTTTCCTGTCTTCGGTTTACATGCAAAGGGTTTTACTTGTCGCTAGTAATAGGAAGATCCTAGCATCATATAAACTGCCTTCGCTAGAAAGATCTTAGTACTTGGGACAAACAAGACAAACATGGTGGCGGGTCGTTTATTGGCTAAAAACGGCCGGCCATTTCGTTTGGCGATGGCACGAGCTGATAATTGTGATAATTCTTCTGATAGGTAGTTATTAACGCCAGTAAAGAGAGCAGAAGGGCCCAAATTGCACTTTTGTTTTTGTCGCCCGCCAATTTTAATTCTTTCTCCAACCTTCTCTTCTGGGGCATTACACGGACCGAAATTTCCGCATGTAAACCCAACGTTTTAGTTCCGCCTTCTAGGATCCTCCTGGTGCTAGAACCTTCCTCCCTCCATGTAAACCGCAGCCGTTAACCTCCTGTAAGCGGGTACCGTTGAGATCAGAAATAGTTGCTTCCAGCTCGCGCTCTGCGCTCATTCCCATCACCCCTCTCTAGCGCTTCTCGCTTGTTCCGTGTTCGCCACTAAGCCTTAGGAACTGTGGAGGAGACAGGTCACTGGCTCACTGGGAAGTGTCCGCTTACTGGAGATGTTCGTTAGTTAAGGTTCCGCTGTAGCTTTGAATGGCAACAATGTAAAAAAAAATTGTCGTGAACTCACCAAACGGATCAGAACCAAAAGGATTGCTGAAAGGGTCCTTCGCAGAAGAGCTCAAGTCTTTGCTGTCTGTGGTTTTCTTAGAATCTGAACTACTTCCAGATGGTTTGAAGGGATCTGAGCTAAAGAAGTTATCTGTCGAACTCTGTAAGAGACGTAAACAGGTAAAAAATCCTTAAAAAGGTTGTAACAAATTCACCGCATTGAAATTTCATCAGAAAGCCTTTTTTTGATATCAGGAACGCCTTCCAGATTTAATAAACCCTGTTTTTTTTTACGGTAAAGTGTAAAGAAAATCACATTATGTCGACTGCGAATGTGAAATCAAATAGAGAAACGGAGAGCGTTGCTCTGCCAAATGAACTTGGTTACTTACCTTGCTACTCGGGAATGTACTTTGAAATGGATCCATAGCAAAAGGATCTGATTTCGAAGGCGAAGCAGATAATCCTACAGATAAGAAAAAAAAAAAGTACACATCACATACTGATTTTCTCAAAGCCCCTTACGAAAGAGCGTAGTGAAAACAAAACGAAAGCCATTTTTTTCTGGCCAATCACAAAACGAGCAAACAATCAAATAAACCAATCAAAACTCGCGACAGATACAATAAGCAGGTGCTAAGCCCGGGAGGCACGTGCGCATGAGTGAGGATGTCACATGTAGTTTTGGTTTCACTTCTGATTGGTCTAGAAAGTAGCGCGTGATTTTTCAGCCAATCATAAGTCAACTGTGTGTGGAAAAAGGAAAAGTGCGCAAGCACGATGATTAAAAAGCATATCAAGGCAAAAGTAATGCAGCCAAGATTTACCTCGTCTGAAACTCGAGACTTACCGTTCGATATTCCTGTTGCAGTGCCGTTAGCCTCGCCACGTGCTGGTAAGTCGCTTTTAAAGGGGTCACTTTTGAACAAATCTTCACCCTGACAGACGAATAGGAAAACTTAATATGTACACTTCCTACGTCCTATAATGAAACCAATTAAGACTACTAGAATTTGGGATAACATTCCAGACACGACTTCCACAACAGAAGTGTAGAAGCAAACCATGCCGTTGCATTGAGGTTGGAAGAGCCAGCGTACGTACTCTAGAGAAGAATTAAGGTTTTTGTACGTCTAGCGGTCAAACGAATGCAAACTGTTTCAGTCTAATGTATGCACCTTGTTACAAAATGGCGTCAAATTTTGTTATTCTTTTGTCATCACGATAATTGGCCCTAAATGCATCGTTTCAAGGTAAAAACTCTTATGAATTTTGCAGATGCGAGTAAGGCAAAGAGGGCTAATAAACAATTATTCCTCGAGCCCGAATGGGCTCTGAGTCAATAACCCACTCAGAGGCTATGAGGGCGAGAGGAATAATTGTTTTCGTAAAATCCAATTAGTTAGTCAAAAATATCGAGACAAAAACTTTAGCTAGCAAAACGCGTTTCCAAAGCCGGCGCTTTTCGCTACTAGTGGGCTATAACATATAGCCTAGCAATAGCTCAAACAATCAGAACGCAGCATTGATAATACACCACTAGTTGGATTTTACTAATTAACATAAGAAAAAAAAATGGTTTTATTGCCATCATTTTGGAGTAAGGTGTTTAATTGGGAAAATGTTTTGGATCAATACTATTGTAACCAGCCATGTTATTTGCTTCTCACCTCAAAAGGATCCGCTGTGAACGGGTCTGCGAAGGAGACGCTTTTATAATGAAATGGGTCTGTCTTGAAGGGATCGTCCACGTGAAAAGGGTCGTTAGATTCTGAAATAGAAGGGAGAGTTCATGCTTATTCGCTTGTACTTTCCGTAACAAATGAATATACCGCCAGAACTTGTACCCTTGTCCGGCAAAGAGCGATTTTTCTCACGATTTCTAATGATCAGAAGTGACCAAAACACTTCCATGCGAACGAGGGAGCTCTCATGTTGGGGTTTGAGAATATTGGCTTATGATTTGCAAATATCGATTTCGAGACAAACACGACTTTGTGAATGACCGTTAGCCGTTTAACTAGTTTATCAAAACAAGTGAACAGACAATTTTCATAGCTCAGGGAACAGAAGCAAACGCGCGAAGTGACTCGCTTGGGTTCTGTCCTCTTTGACGTCATCCGCTTTTCGGCAATCTGATAGGTCAATCCAGCAAAGCACTTTCCATATTAGGGGTGCTTTTAGTGAGAAAACACTTGTGGATGAACACTGATATTGAGACTCTCGGGATAAACGATTTTCAAGGACAACTGGATAGGACTCTGGGAGATTATAATGAGCTAGAAAAAACATCAGTCAATCATTGAAAACCATGGTGCACGTTAGAGCTTACCTGCTTCTGAGGAATTAAATAGATTTTCTTTACTCTTGAAGGGATCTGAATCCTAAAAGAGAAAAGATTTAACTTTGTTTCGTTTTTCCTCCTCTTAGCTAATCAGAAGAAAGAATTCAAAACAGGACTGTAGAACTAAATATACCTTAAAATCGTCCACAGCTTCATCAACTCTACCAGATCCAACACTAAAACCACTAATACTACTAACGGGACTACTTCCTGCCTACAGAAAATCAAACAAAGAAAAATTTAAGACGCTACATTTTTATGGTTGAGAATGGCTAACTCTTTAATGGCTGTTTAGTTAGACACCGTTTAAATTAACCAATCAGAGCAAAACCGGATCTAACGCAAATACCTAATTTTATTCAGTGGCAGATCCAGGGGAGGGGCCCGGGGGGCCAGGCCTCCCCCTTATTTTTAGACCAAACTGAGGCCCGAGGGGTTGAAAAAAATTTTCTGAGACCGCCCCCTTTATCTCAGGGTCTGGATGACCGCCCCCGCCCCCCTCCCCCTTATCTGAAGGTCTCGATCCGCCACTGTTATTATTCCGGCAATGGCAGAGGTTTCATTTTTTCCTTTCAGAAAGCTTTGTTTTCTTTATTACTCAGCGCAGTCTATCGAAATGAAATACTGCTGCCCTTTTGTACATGAGTTGACCGAAACTGTGGTTCATTCTCGTAGCTTACCGTCGCTCTAACGCTCATAGCGTCCGCTTCAGAAGGAGTCGGTGTCATATCAAAGGCATCATGAAGTGGCGTGAAATCAGGAATAGGCGCGGGACCACTGGCTACGCTATTTGAGTTCATCAGAGAGTTGTAATGCGCAATATTGGCGTTTAGACTATTGTTCGTTTCTTCCAGCGTTGACACCTTTGATCTAACCTAGAAAACCAATTGATACTATCAACGATACATAAAGAACTAAAATTTACAATCAGGGCCCAGTTGTTCAAAGGCCGATTAGCGCTTAACCTAGGGTTAAATTTAACCCGGGTGTCTTTTTCTTTTGTTCAAAGCATTTTCTTCAACATTTTTCTCTGTTATTTTTAAGAGCATCCAATCATCAACTTTCTGACAGAAACAGTGAAACTGAAGTTACTTTTTAAGCTTTCAAATCTGAAATCAAATTTCGCACTAAGCCCGGGTTATCTTAACCCAGCTTTAAACAACCCGGCCCAGGCAATTAGAGTGACTGCATTGAGAGAAACGTTTGTATTCAGGACTGTCAGGAAATGAATGTGATGGTATTGATTAAAATAACAAAGACAAACACTACGGAAACAAAGAAAAGCATTTTGTCTCCAGAAAAACAAAGCCTTTTGGATTATTTCTTAAATTTAGATTTACAAACGGCTGACAAACATCATATTAGAGTTTCCTTTTTTTTTGATAATCTTACATCTAGTTGTGCAAATACAAGATAATCTCTTCCCAAATACTATCGGCTGTTACTCCTACATGACAGTTAGCCTTTCAATAGAAGTTGTGACTTCTGCCAGTAACTGAATGAGGCAATAACTGGAGTGAAACGAAATGTTCCTGAACCAAGTATTGATGTACTTGAAGTAATGATTTTGTTGATAAGCAGGGTATCTCTGGTCTCCTTCGCGACCGCTCGGGAGGGAGTCACGCAAAGCTCCGGGGAGAATGCGTGACTCCGGCTCGGGCGGCTGCAAAGGAGCCTGGGGTACCTCTACCTCCAGCAGAGAGGTTTAATTCCACATGTACACATCTCCCACCTCAAATGGCTTTGTTATGATCGTTACCTGTGATAACTCTGTCTGAACAGATTTGATTTGTTTTTGTACAGCCTCCAAATGTTCTTTACTTGATTCGATCTGTTAAAAAATAGGAAGGCATACAATTTCGGTTTAGTTACTGAGTCAGTCATTTCCTTTTAAGAAATAATAGTTTATAAACGAATTTGTAGAAGAGAGAAGACGATAGCACCTTCTGGCAAAGTGACAAGAATAAAAAACAGAAAAAGGAAAGAAAGAAAAAGAAAACAGAGCATTTTCTCCCATTTTATAAGGTCATTATTTCTTACTTCTCGTTCAAGCTTCGTTTCATCCTCTCTCAGCTTGTTTAATTCGTCTCTTGCTTGACTTAATTCTTCCTCTTGGTGCTGGAAAATAGGAAACAAAGGGAAAATTTTTACTAAAAAAAATAATTTTCGATCGTTACAAACATTTTTCCCCTAGGGAGTGGGGACGATTCTACTTACCAGGGCCGACTGTCTTGAAGAGGCAATTTGCGCTTGTAAGCTGTTTATCTAACAAGAAAAACAGCAAAAATTCACTTTATTGAATTTTGGTTGGATATAGAACTTTTTTCTTCTGACAGCTCTTTCTTGCAGCCATCAGCTTCTAGCTGTGTAGTTGTTATTCATTACCTAGTTGCGTGGAAGAGTTTCGAAGGCGAGAGAGGGGAGGAGAAAATCAGACGCGAGAAAACATGAAGGGCGCGTGTGAAAACGAATGGCGCGTAGCACACAGGTGAATCATTGTGGCGACCGTGAATGCCATGAAACAACCCTGAACTTGAATAGTCAGTCAGACTCACGCCCAAAACACTATCCATTCCTGATATTTGTTATTTTCCTTTGGTCCTATGATGTCTTTAGTGCAAAAAAAAAAAACAACAACAAAACAACAGTAACAACAACAACAAAAAAAACAAAAAGGTAAAGGGAAGGCTGGTGTCAAAGCAAAATACTCACAGTTTTTGTTTCTTCGTCACATTTTTGTTTGGCATCCTTCAGCATCTCTTCATATTTGGCTTTCTGGGAATAAAAGTACAACAGCCATTACTCTCCTGCACCGTTTATACCACAATTATACGTTTTTGACAGCAAATAAATCGTTTTGCACTCTCTCTTAATTATATTCCCTGCAAGCAATGCGCATGGCGCCAAAAGCGAGGATGGTCGCATGCGAAGTGCGCGAGCTTCAAACATCCGTCACGATACAACACATCAGCAGAAAAAAAACATCTTTCATTCTAACCTCCTTGTCCAACTCATCAAGTTTGCTCTGAGCGTCAGCCTTCTGTTTCTCTAATTCTTGGTACTTCACTTTGGTTTTCTCCAGCTCAGTTTGTAGATTCTGTGCCCAAATAAACAACATATAATGTAAGTTTTCAGCTTATCCATGAACCATTTTCTTTTGGCACAGCGTTGTCTTTCCTTTGTTTTCTTTCCAAGCTAAGTATTTATGGTTTTAACGTCTATCATGATACTGCTGATGACGATGAGGTCTTTTCACCGCGGCAGGATTAGCTCAGTCGGTAGAGTGCTTGACCGCAGAGCGGAAGGTCGCGGGTGTCTCAAAAATAACTGAGAAATGAAGGTACTGCCTTTGCCATGCAACCGGCTATACCTTCGGTAAAATGGCGGTCCCGTCTCTAGAAGGAGACGTAGAAATAGTGTCCTCAGTTATTCCCTGCTAGCAGAGGTCTCTCACAACGAGGCAAAAATGAGAGAAAGGAGAGAGACCTCTGCTAGCAGGGTACCTCAGTTAGCACTTTCGTGCTAAATACATTGACACTCAAATGAAGTACAATTTTGTATGATGATGATGATGATGGTCATTGTCATTGTCCTCCCCCTCCCCCCTCATTTTTATCATAATCATCAATGTCATCGTCATCATCATCATCATCTTCACTATGTCTCTCTACGCTAGAAGGCACATAGGGAACTGTTGTAACATCGACGTGTGTGCAAAATGTTCACAAGATAGTTCTACTGTGTATTGGAGTCCAATGGAGACTACTTGGTGAGTAAATGGATACATTAAGAATCCCCATTTTTGGCAAGATGTGTTAAAAAGGAAAAGTTTGCAGCAACCTTAAAAAATGAAGAACGGTCACGTGATAGTTTTGCAGTAAATGACAACAACAAAACTTTATTGGCAATGGTACAGTTTACCGTGAATGATGCTTTACGTCACTAATGATATATCAATAGCGAGCCATACCTGTATTTCTCCATTTCTTTGTCTAATCATGTCCTCTTTTTCTTCTATTTCACGCTGTAGATTGGCCTTTTCTCTGTTAAAGAAATAACATGCACATAGAACAGTTAAGTATCAATTTTGAAAATTGCTAAACGAGAGAACCAAAACTTATAACTTACCTCCCTAATTCTTCAATTTCTTTGCTAATTTTATCAAGCTCTTTGATGGCGCTAAAATCATTCAGGCTTGAAACAACGCTTCCAGCACCTGTCCCGTCCTGCTAAAAGGAAACCACAACAGGGCTATTTAATATTTATTCAAAGTTACAGTCTAAAACTTGTATGAACCTTTATTTTTTACACACAAAACTGAGTTTATGTTGATGAGGTCAATTACGTAAACAAGAGAAACGCACCATCAGGCGTCTGTAAAACTAACAAGGTTAGCAATGAGTCCCATTGGCCTGAAACCAATTAAAACCTTTTGGACGCCTTAAGAAGCATACACATTCTTGAAGCTTTGGTTTCCCTTGTACTGTAGATATATACTGTGGAAGCAATGAGTAATACTACGTTATGTAAACTTCGAAAGGTATCCAAGTGGTTTCGGGCAGATGGAATCCAATGCTAACCGCTGAACACAGCACTCGGCGACATTTTGCATCAATTCGATGCTGGCCGGCTACAGTAGTTCCCTCACGTGATAAACCCATAAATACTGTTGCGGTGACAAAGATTTGGTTGCAGTGACATACCACATAAATCTAAACATGATTAATTTTGTGCAATGAGTCACAGAGACAAAGTAACCCACCGTGTGTGCGCTTGATACGATCTGGGGCCCGTTTCTCGAAAGTCACCTACCCTGTCCTCCCCTGTGGCCGTGGGCGTGGCAGCACTTCCATTTCTCATCGAGGGCGGGACCATCTCTGCACTAAGAGTCTGTGGTGGATCGACTCCCATGACTTTTTGATGAATAAGGTACATTGCCAACGAAAACTGTTCAGAATTCAAACGGCCTTGGTTTGTCACGTCACAGAGCCCCCTTAACAGGAGATCAAAGTAATTAGGTTGAGTATTAATGATCGTCCGGGTGAGCGTAGTCTTGAATAGGACTGATGTTGACAGTGACTGACGTTTCGACAACCTGTGCGGTAGTCATCTTCAGAGTCACCGGCTTTGACTCGGAAGACGGCTACCGCACATGTACTTCTGAAATGACTCCTGGGTTCAAACCTTTCACGTAGATTAAAGTGTTAATTATGTATTTCAGTAGTTTTGGGTCACAATAGGCCTTTTTCGAGTTCCAAAACCCCACAAAAATCTTTCCCTCAAAATCTTTCATGTGACGTTGCCTTGAACGAGGATAGAAATCATTTTCTTATCAGACCATGCATTAGACCTCGTTTTGAAAAGAGGGTTAAGGTGCAGAAATGGCCTATTGTATCACGTTATTTTCAGTTCCAGGGACAGTTCTTTCAGTTCTCCTTCATCTTTCAGTTTCGCCCTCTGTTTTTAATCGCAAATACACCAAACAGGATTAATGTATTGTAGAGACCTAACTTGGCAAAATTCAAGCGAAAACCGTTTACCAGCATTTCCTCACTCTACTCCTCACTACATGGCATAAAACGTGGTTCTAACTGTTCAAGTTATGAATAAAACTAGAACTGGGAGTCTGGGCAAAGTAAAGGTGTTTTCAAACATAGTAAATGACAATAGAAAACTGATTAAACAGCCAGCCGGCTTCAAACAGCATCGCTTCTCAAAACGCGCAAAAGCGACAAAAACCTGGATTCTCGCGTGGAAAGCGCGTGAACGTGGCAGTAGGATACACAACCTCGTCCCCAGGGCGCTTTTCACTGGCTTTGGAGGTGTGGCCCCACCTCCAAAGCCAGTGAAAAGCGCCCTGGAGACGAGGTTGTAGGACGAACAATGACCAACTGCAGCATTTTAGGGCTAACGTAAAGTTTGATTGTTTGCAGTTTAGTAGAGAACAAACAAGGAAGACAACTATCTTACCAGATGTGAGCAAGCACTTGTTGCGGAAGTCCGGATGCCATAAATATGTTTTTAACTTCCTCTCCTGTAAGTCAACAAAGAAGGGAAATTTGGGTGTTTCTTGGTATTGCGGAAACTAATGTTTGTTAGCTATGATGTTGTGATGTGGAACTGGCTATTGGTCTGAGCCTTTTAAGTCCCCTGTATTACGTTTTAAGGCCCATCATCAGTAACCCTAAACAAACTAAGACAAAGTTTGTACCATAATGACGGTCTTCTCTTTGGTGTATAAAAATCAAGTTCTCAAAATTATGAATAATAAACGAATTGAATGAAGACCTAGTGAAAACCTGATTGTCAGAGACCGAAGCAGAGGCAGAAGGGCAAACTGATCACAAGGTTCGCCCCTACGAGTTGTGATCGGCTTAATCTTCCACTTTTGCTTTTGACTACCTCTAGTTTTCACAACATCGTAAACGGCGGAGTCGTAACCGGAAACAGAGAGCCGTTTTAAATGCGTCATGACGTTTAACGCCTCTGATTACGACTCCGGCTCTTCGTTGTTAGACTTTCTTAGGGCTTCGTCACGCATTCCTTAGAAGACTGCATGACGAGCCAAAAGAACAGGGAGTTTTAGCATCGACGACTGCAACGGCAGCGAAAACGTCACTTTTAAAATGAATTAGCGATTTTTTAAAATTCGAATTCGTTGCAAATGTCTAATGTAGGCAAATTTCCCTAAAGTTTATATCTTGGGGACTGCACTCAACGTTAGAAAAAGAACGAAAATTTCGTCGTCGCTCCTACAAAAAAGCGTCCTCCTACAAAAAAGCGTGATGCACGTGCAAACTTTTATTGGTGTTCCAAAACAATGAAACGGCGGCCATGTTGGTGTACCAAGACAACCCTGTGGGAATTGAACTCTTTTATTATGTAAAAACTTTCTTTTGTCCGTATAAATTAGCATAGATGCTGGTCACGTGAGTGAATACGCTCTATTGTTTTTTTGACGTTATCCCGTCCGTCGCCGTCATCTTTGCTAAAACTCCCTAACGTCCTGTGTGGGAGTCTACTCATACGCTAATGAGACTGATGAAAAGCAGCCTTTAAGCATTGATCCATGTATACTGTTTTCAGGTCATTTCACAGTCCGTATGCATTGACATTCCCTGACCCTTTGACGTCATAGATTTTTGCAACGCTGCCCGCTCACAGGTTCTTGGCGGGAAAAAGTTTTATTTTTAGATGTCATGTGACCTCGAAGTAACCAATGAGAGAGCATGCTGTTTGGGAAAAAAATGAACTATACAACAATTTCTTTTACCAGAAACAAGTCCATCAGCATCCTTATCAGCCTGCTTGAACATAGTGTCATACCGTGACTTGTCACTACTTGTCACCACCCACGGAACTTCTTGAGAGGTCTGCAAAGTATACAGCAAGTCTGACTGGTACGTCTGAACTCTTTAGGTAACAATGAACAATTGACACGCTAAACTGCAGATGGCCACCTATCACATGTCTTCCTCGTACATTTGCCTCGCTCGTTCGCTCGCACGAGGGAGTGCTATCAGTTTATAGCTTCAGCTTCTCTATGTTTTTTACGGAGACTGCTAACACCGCTAAAACATACACTGCTAACTTTGTTAATCGTTGTTAACCATATGATAGACCATAAAATGTTGTTTACATGCGTTTAGCTTTGTTAGGGTTTTAGAGGGCTTATAAACGAAGGGGCTAATATCCAGGGGGAGATTATAACCGGTAGAAAAAGGGCTTCAAAACAAGCCATAGCAGTGTTGATCAAAATACGTTATGCATTTACTGGTTTTTAATTACATGTAAGCTTCAAAGCGTCATAATGAATCAAATTAATTCAGTTGGAGGGTGGTTATACCTGTGGGGCTCATATTCTTGGTTTGCAACCATGTGACAAGGCGGCCATGTTGGGGAATTTACATGAAAATAGAGTTTAGTTCCGAGAGAAGATAAATGTACTTGACCACCAACATGCCGCCGTCACGTCACATGCAAACTAACAATAATCAGGAACATTTTATTTTCCTCACAGGTAGATTGGCCTTCAACTGAGAAGGCTTATACATGGGGGAGCTAAAAAGCAGCAGCTTCCAGTTGACTGAGATAAAATATTGTCTAACAACTCACTGTAACAGAGAGAACTGAACTGCTGATTGAAGGAGGGGTGTGACTTTGGGGAGATGGTGAAGAGGGAGCTGATGATGTCAACTTTAACTTTCGTTTTGAAGGAGGAATGAGTTTGCCATGGAGTGTCAATGGTACAGGATCTCCCTCTAAGGCACGGTAAACAAGGTGCATGGCCTGTTACAAAACAAACAAACAAACAAAACAAACAAATCAGAAGGAGTACATCCATAAGATGGTGTATTAACACTCTAAAAACTCTCCTTATGGACAACTGATACTCCATAATCAGTGGCAGATCCAGACCTTCAGATAAGGGGGGGGCCCGGTCACCCAGACCCTGAGATAAGGGGGGGGGGGGGGACTAGGCCAATTTTTTTTGCCCTTTAGGGCCCTCCCCCCGGATTGTCCACTGTAAATTTTAATGAATTTTATATTTTTTAACAATTTACTTTTTTCC